>JBBPBX010048049.1:11871-22190 GCA_038048925.1 Garcialebias charrua | reverse complement strand
AAGAGAGAAAGGAAAGATAGAAAGTAAGACAACAAAACACAACAATTATCCACAAAAAAAGCACAAGGCAAACACACCCAACCTCCATCTGCAAGCACAGCAACACATGCATAAAGAATAATAACATTCATGACTTTGCAGTAGAATTCCATAAATATACATACCCATACTTACAAATGAATATACAGTATACATACATATACATTCATATTCAGTCACATACCCATCTACATATCTGCATATGATATCTACATATACATCCCTGCACCCATTTGTGTGTGGTTGTGAGCATGCATAAGTGAATAAGGTTCCTCGAATAGAACATTCAATAGTGACCGCGAAGCATCAGAGATCCCCCCCCCCAAGGCCCGAGGCAGACAAAGGGGGGATCAGAGCCCAAGACCCCAAGAAGGACCCCGAGCCCAGAGTCCCCAGGGCCACCCGAACAGGACGAGCCACTCACCAACTCCCCAGATCCGACCAAAGGGGAGAACAGGAAGAGCCCCACCAGCGACTACACACAATGACCCCCCGGGACCAACAGCGACAAACTCACAGGCCCCCGTTGGAGCCCGCTGCACCGACATAGCCCTAGGCCTGGGCACCGGGGACGCCCACCCCTCAGGCCCAGATCCGACAAGACCAGAGGACCCGAGCTCCACCAGGCAGCCACCAGGCCGCACCGACACACGCCCAAGCGCCCAACCCCCGGCAGCGAGGGCCCCAAGCACGCCCGCATGCAAAGGGACACCCACCTGGGGGACCACGTGGTAGGAGCGCAACACCAAGTAGCCTCAGATGTATCAGAGAGGGGGCAGTCCAAGTCCCAGCCTGACACTTAGACATTTATACACAGACACACTCACTCAGACCCACCCTCATCCTCCCCCTCACTCACAGAAAGACAAACAATAACTACACGTTCCATTCATAATCCCGATGCACACTCTATACCCCCTAGGTCCAAGAAATGTACCTGCTCCCTACATGGGGTAGCCCACACCCAAACCTAGGAGGTAGGCCCATTCATTCTGGGGTGGAGAGTAGCCGACATCCAAGATTCGGCCCAACCCTCGCCCTGCCGACAGGACAGGACACCCCAACCCAACAAATAAAGCTACACCACCACCTCTTGAGTGATTTCTGTTCATCGTATATAGTTCATAATCATTGATGTGGAAAATATCGGTATTATCATTGTTTAGCCATGTTTCTGATAAAGCTATTATCGAGAATGTTCTATTTAGTTTCATTAAATAATCGGTTATCTTAGAAAAATTGGCATTGATACTTCTGCCGTTGAAATGAATTAGTGACAAACCAGTTTTTGATTGAGTGATATCATGAAATTGTTTTTCATTGTAATAATCGCATTCCTCTATTGTAGGAAAGAATCCCGGATCAATCAAATCATCGAAGTTATAGACTTTAGGTTCAGTGTTTTCTGTCATAGTCATACTCATACTGTATTTATTTTATTAATAGTGTTATTATTTATCTCCTGACTTTTGTTCTGTGAAGAACCCAGAGAGGGTTATTTGATTGTGCTTTCTGGAAAACAATACATTTTTACATTTAGGCACTCCTGCAATCGTCACACTTTTTCCTGTTACAAACTGACTCTGGCCCCCAACCAGAGAAGGGAAAAGTCATGTGGCCCTCACAGGAAAAAGTTTGGGGACCCCTGTTTGAGATAATAATTTCGGGGGTTGAAGATTAATGAACTCTAACACACATGTTGGTGTTTCCAACAATGTTTTATTAAGCTTAAATTTTTTTTTACAATAGACTTAATTTGTTGGTATTGTAGGAAATATTTATTATCAATGTCATATTGTATTATTAATTTATTAAATGGAATAAAGTCTATACCCTCAAATATGTGTTCCAGACATTCAATTCCTTTAATTCTCCAACCTGGGAAATTTAACATATTATTTTATTGCTGTATGTCAGGATTGTATGTCTGCATGGGAACAGTGAAGACTTTGTCATTTTTAGATACTCCCACCATGCTGTCAGAGATTACGAGCTAATATTGATACTTTTAAAGCAGACATGTCTTTTTATATCTGTACTAATAAATGGTAGATCCGAAATCCTAATATTATTACATAAAGTTTGTTCTATATCTATCCAAGTTTCATCTAGTGCATTCGGATTTAACCACTTTGATATATATTGTAACCTGTTGGCTAAATAGTAGTAATAAAAGTTTGGAAGTTCTAATCCTCCGGTATCTTTAGATTTCTGTAATGTTTTTAAACTAATACGTGGAGTTTTATTTTTCCAAAGGAATTTAGATATAGAAGAGTCCAGGGACTTAAACCATTCAGTTGAAGGTTTATTTGGAATCATTGAGAATAAATAATTTATTCTCGGCAGCACCATCATTTTTACTGAGGCAACTCTTCCCATAAGTGATATGGGTAGGGATCTCCATCTATTAAGATTGTCTTCAATTTTCTTTAATAGTGGGATATGATTCGATTTTAGTAAGTCTTCCAATTTAGGAGAGCTATTAATACCTGACTGTCTGAGAGCCCCACAGTCTGTGGTTGACTTTAAGAGCGGCTTGAAGACCTTTCTTTTCAACCGAGCATACTCTACCTCCTCATGATTCTACTTTTGATCTTAGTTGATATTGTTATTGATTTTACTTGTTTTATTACTTGTTTTATTGACATTTAATTCTGTTGCACCTTGTAGCACTTTGAGATTTTCATTAATGAAAAGTGCGTTATAAATTGAATTCATTATTATTATTATTATTACCCAAATGTTACCTGATTGTAGTCTTTCATTGAGAGAATTATTATACAAGCAATTTATTGGAAGAACTGTAGATTTTGTCCAATTTATAGAATAATCAGTAACTTTTGAGAACGAGTTTATTAATTTGATAACAATAGATATTGAGTTTCCTGTGTTCTGAAGAAAAAGTAAAACATTGTCAGCATAAAGACTAATTTTATGTTCTATGTTTTTACAGTGTATGCCTTTAATATCAGCACTTTTCCTTATTGCTGCTGCTAAAGGTTCAATAAAAATAGCAAATAATGCTGGTGAAAGTGGGTAACTTTGCCTGGTTCCCCTCTGTAAACAGAAGCTTGAAGATATTTGAATATTTGTCCTGATGCACACTGTTGGTGAGCTATATAATACAGTATTTTTAACTAGTTAATGAAGTAGTTCCCAAATCCAAATTTATTTAAGGTAGCAAATAAGAAATTCCAATTTACACTATCGAATGCTTTTTCTGCATCTAAAGAAAAAATAGCTGTTTCAATATTTTTAAAATACAAATACTCTATTACATTATATAATCTGCGAGTGTTTGTGTTCGAGTGTCTTCCTTTTATGAATCCGGTTTGAAGTTAAAAAGTAAAAATAGTACATCCATGGAAACAAAAAATGTATTATGCTGTGTTGACATTTTTAGGTTAAAAAGCACTTCTTTTTTTTTCAGCTAAAAGTGAAAACTAATTAAGCTGTTGCTAAAAATAAAACTTAAAAAGATGGTAACCAAAAGTTTAAAGTAGTTTCAGAAGATTTGAAAAGCGCAAATTCCCAAAGTGAAATTCAGAGTTTTGGAAGAAACTGACAAGATCTCTGTTATGTTTAACTGAATACCCACAAGCAAAGACTGAGATGTGAATAAACTTCAAGACTAGATTTAAATTTAAAGTGATTTTATTTACAGTGAGCTCGGGAACCCTGTGGAGCAAGGACATGGGTTTGAGCATGTCTTTCCACGAGGAGGATGATAGTGTAGAAAGATCTTACTTTAGGTTAGGTGTGGCAAAGGAAGGTAGGAGATACACCAGAGGATTCCAGGGGTCCTTTCCACAAGGACCAGACACATGTAAGTCACGAGGAGAGTTGCTGCAAAATTGAAGGCATAAGTCTTTCTTAGAGCACAGAGAATACAAAAGGCCAGAAGCACTACTGCCAGAGGCAGGTTTAATGCTCCAGCGTCGAGGAGAGTCATCTGCTGCCCTTTATACTCTTGGCATCTCATCATAAGATTATTCTCATTTGTGGAAACTGTTGGCACCATCTGGTGTCTTTAGAGCAGAAGGGAAAAACAGGAACTCCAACAATCTCATTGTATGTCTATGTGAAGAAAAAAAAAACCAAAGAAATATAAATGGGGATGCACAATATTGGATTTTTGGCCTATATCCAATACGCTGATATGTTAAAACTTATTTGGCTGATAACTAATAATAATATTTTTCTATGCTTTCCTTTGTCAGAACATATCCCTCTTATTTAGGCTTATTTGCTACAAAAATTGTGTAACAGTTGTAAGAACTGGTGACATATATTCAGTAATAGCCATATGATATGCATAGCACTTTAACTTATATTAAATGAAAAGTGTTAAATGTTATTTATTAGCATTAGTCACCTGTGATGCTGTCTCACTTGTGGAGGCTTGTTCCAGGTTCCTAACTGCAGTGTGGGATCCTCTGCACTCCTGTGCATGAAGGACAGACTTTTTAAAGTTTTTGTCCATCCATTGTATTGTAAGACTAATCATGCTAACGGAGCTAACATGACGTCCAAATGTCTGTGATAAAACTCACCCAAGTGCTGTCGGCTATTAGCTTCCCAATGACGTCGGAAATGACGGCTTGTAATTCAGGTAAGGTTATGTTGGAAAAATATCTCTGACTGGGGACGATGTAGTGAGGCTTAACGTAGTCTATAAATCTTTGGAATCTAACATCATCACCAATGAAAAATAAAACATCCACACACCGACATTTTGAATTCTCCTCTTTGCTGTGAGATCAGGTAAGCACGCGTGACGTCATCACGTTGTGCTGCTGCTGAAGGCATTCTTGTCACTGGGTTGTCATACAGAAACAACATCTTTTATATCGGTGACTTATTTTGATGGAATGGCCGATGTCCAATATTGAACTTTAACTCTAATATCGGCCGATACCAATACCATGCCAATAATATTGTGCATCCCTAAATATAAATCTTTCCAAAAGTTTAAAAGTTACTGAATGCTCACTCAAAATTTACACTGATTAACAGTTTCTCCAAACTGCAGTACCGGTAATTCAAGACCATGTTTGCAGCAGGTAACATTTTAGATGTGTGAATGCTTATTTAGCATTCTTCTTAGGCCTGTTTAAGTCAGGTCCTCAGGACAGTTTTTTTATTTTTTTTTATTTTTACGTCTCATCTTACATCCAAAAGACTTCATCAGTCTGAATCAGGATATTATGATCAATGAATCAGGTTGAATCAGGATGTTTTGAACCACTTTGGCCATGACCTCCTCAAACGTGTTGGCGGGGGAGAAGGCGGACCGCAGAACCCATCTTATGCCCCTTTTCCACTTGCTGGCACTGTTCGGATCAGTTTGGTTCAGTTCGGCTCGGCTCACATGTAGTTGTTTTTCCATTACACTTCTGTGGGCGGGGTCCAGAATCCTACTCGTCTTACCAGATGGTGGCGGTAGTGTTACCTCAAGCTATTTACTAGCCACCACTAAACGTTAGAAGAAGAACACCCTGCAGGACCTTGTCTCACCACCTGGTGGCGGTAATGTCCCTTGAGCTATTTAATGCTCTAATCTTACTTTATTGCCTTTTCAGCTTGTTTTAAACCCATGTGTTTTCCATTTTGTTTCTTTATAATAAAGATTATTCTCATATATGCACAAGGTTCCTGTTAAAATTGCTTAACACATCGATCGCACTGCCCTGTAATCAGTTAAACTATTTTTACAGTAAGGTACAGATTAGGAATTAATTAGGTTTCAATTGGCCCTGTAATATTAAAGGTTAGTATTTCATTAAATTTAAACGGTAATATTTTGTCAGGGATAATTCAAAGTCAAATGCAAATGGATAATTTGGTTTAAACTGTCCCTTAAACATTAAAAGTGTGTTTCTTTAAACGTAAAAACAAAGTATTAATAATTAAATGTTTGTTGATCAGGAAACTCGTTTGGGCATCCAAGAACAGCTTCATCGGGGTTGATGTTGACGTCTGTGCATCCTGGGAAAAGCTGCTGCACCCACGACCCGACATCAGGAAGGATGGATGGATGGATGGATGGATGGGTTCATGTTGACGTCTGTGCATCCTGGGAAAAGCTGCTGCACTACCCATGACACGACATCAGGAAGGATGGATGGATGGATGGATGGATGGATGGATGGATGGAGGGCTGTTCAAATCTAATAATCTTTTTCTTATGATTCTTTAAAGGTCAAATGCAAATGGAAAATATTCTTAACTTCCAGTATGTTTTTAAACAAACACTATACTGTACACACTTAACATTGTAAAATATGTTTAGGAAATTATTGTTCAATGACACCACTTAAGAAAAAAATGTTTATTATGAAAACTAAGAAGTGAAAAAAGCACAAAAATAAATACTGCATCCACCTAAATGATTTTTTTCCCGTTGTCTCATGGGCTTCCTCCAGAAGACACAAGTTGATAAATTCTGGTGTTGACTTCTTTCTCTTAACTGTAAAAAAAGAAAAACATGGTTACCGGTAATTCAGTCTAGATACGGTTTTATATGTAGATATATTTTATAAGATATATATAAGATATATATACATATATCAAATATCTCAGAAACCACAAAGCAGATATTTTTCAAACTAACACAGTGTAATCACAAGGTGTTCATGTACACACTGTAAGCTGTTGGAGTTATTTGAATTAAATTTCGATTTTTTTATAGACATAAGTGTGTCGACCTAGCTTCTATTTTTTCTACTAGTATTTAACACATATCAAATATCTCAGAAACCACAAAGCAGATATTTTTCAAACTAACACAGTGTAATCACAAGATGTTCATGTACACACTGTAAGCTGTTGGAGTTATTTGAATTAAAATTCGATTTTTTTATAATTTATTTTCGTAGCACATGTGACAGGTTTGGAAGTAGTCAAAACAAATCAATTTAAATCCAGCTGATTTGACCACAACGTGACATTATTAAGGAATTGTTCACCTGAGGAACCCTCGTGGTATAAAGCCAGCTATGAAATATATTTTTTAAGCTTTTATTTAGCTACATTTAAAAGAAAGAACGCCGATCGCGTGCACATGGCGAAACTACTTTTTAAAATCCTGCCGTTTTGACCACTACGTGAATTTATTAAGGAATAGTTCAGCTTAAGACACATCTTTGCTATAATTTTAAATACAAATAATTGTTTTTACCGTGTTAATCTTGTAAAGTCCTTCCGTGTTTGCTCCCTCGCCGCAGCCACTTCCTCAAACTCCAGTCCAGCCTCTCCCCACGGCTCGCTTCCAGCCAGCCTCAACCCTGCTCTGAAATCAGTCCGGAATCTTGGTGCGGCGCGGCGCAAGGTGGAAATGGTGTCCAACGCGCGTTTGGCACGCAAATATGACATCACAACCGACCCGCGCCATCAAGTGTAAAAGGGGCATTAGCACCATCAAACTGGTTGACCCACTATGAGAAGGTGCTATTTTTAAGACTGAGTTTGTTGTGGCTCATCTGACTGATGAAGTCTTTTGTTGTATTTTTCTAGCTGGATTATTGAGCATGAATCAGGACATGCTTATTAAACATTTACACTACTTGGAAGTTTATTGGCATCAATTTCATTCCACAATTTTTGGGCTACCTATATTTCAACAATTCATGTATCAAAACATTCAGCTCATCAATAACATTCTGCCTATGACTTCTGATCTTTGTGCAATGTTTACTTTGTGAAATATTTAGCTTTAATCCATTTTGTTTTCATTTAAAAATACCGGTAATTTAGTTTTTTTTTTCCACATTCATTTTTTCACGTTTTTACTTTTTAAAGCTAACTTTGTTACTGACATTAAGACTACTGCTATTGCTAATTGTACTAGTGCTTATGGTATTCATTCTAATGTGAAAGCTAATATTAGTTTTCACGTTCAAGTCAACTTTATTGTAGTTTTCACTACATGTGGTACATGAGGTGGAACGAAATTATGTACACAGGGTCCCAGTTACTTTGTACACCCCAAAGTAGCAAAGTATAAAGTATAAAAGAAACAGTAAATAAGGATCTAAGATATACACTAAACAACTACCAAACAGTATGCTAAAAGACAGAAGATAGATTAATTAAAATTAACTAATATTTGAGATTTAAGAAAACTAAGATTTGCTAATTATAATAATTATACTAATAATACTGTTTTTAATTATGTTAATTCTGCTAATGAAACTTATACTACTGATGATTATATTAATATTCATATTTTTTTCTGCTAATCATGCTAATACTACCTCTATGGATAATGCTATCAGTACTAATACTAATTCTGATAATGCTCATTTTAGCAATATTTCAATACTGTATTGGTAAATCTTGAAATGTTCCCATTCACCCATTATTCACAGTTCTGCTATTTAATTATTTGAGCTCATTTCCAGCTCCTTCAGCAGCTTTCAGCAAAATTATTCAGCATTACGCATTCACATTACGCACTGGCACATATGCATTGGCAGCACGGTGGCACAACTGGTAGAGCTGCTGCCTCTCAGCGAGAAGGTTGCCGGTTCAAATCCCGGTCCGGGGCCTTTCTGGGTGGAGTTTGCATGTTCTCCCCGTGCATGCGTGGGTTTCCTCCGGGTACTCCGGTTTCCTCCCACAGACCAAAAAACATGCTTGTTAGGCTGATTGGTGACTCTAAATTGACCCTAGGTGTGAGTGTGAGAGTGGATGGTTGTTTGGTGTGAGTGAGACAGGTCCCTCTTGTAAATGAGTCCCCGTGACTCAACAAGGCTAGCCTGTATAAATAAAGGTTGAATGAATGAATGAATGAATGAACATTGCATTTTCACAGGAAATGCACATTTCTCTATATATTTTTAACTTTTACACTGAAAAGGCATTAAACAAAAATTGAACTTATGCAATACACAGATTTTATTTCAAACTTTCCAAAGCAAAACTTAAGTCCAATTTTTTTTTTCTGGAAAAAAAAAACCCTGGATATGTTCTATTCTGTTCCATTCTATTCTATTCTTTTTACCAGTCTGTCTATATATGTTCTTACTCTCACCTATGGTCATCCAAAACAAGTGGAAGACAAAGGATGGATGGATGGATGGATGGATGGATGGATGGATGATGGATGATGGATGGATGGATGGATGGATGATGGATGATGGATGATGGATGGATGGAAATACAGTATTTGTTTGCCCAGATTGCCTAGCTTTGGGTGTCATCTTGAATGGGAGTGACTTCAGATGTTAATCAGTTCATTATGTCCATCCAACGATCGATTCCTGAGAGTTTAATCTCAATCCATCCACTGGTTAATTTACTACAAAAGTACAAACAAATGAACACACATACATACTGTGTATACACAGACATTGGCTACAGTACTATCTCACCACCTTTGCCCTCAGGTTTGGATGATTATGGTAGATTTCATGCGAAAGTTTTTATTTAAAAATCAATTGCAAACTGTGTTTTAACTACGACAGCACAAACCACTGTAGATTTTTTAAACTGCAGAAAAAGCTGTAAGCTGCAACAATAAATTCAAGCTCTTGGGATTACTACTTTCTGTTCACTTCACACTTTGGAGCTTCCTGAGTGGCGGGGTGGCATCACTGATCACCAGCTGTTCCTGATTCTGGCTGACAAGATCCAGTATGCCAGCTTCTCACAGCTGGAACATTTTATGCCATATATTGTGGAAGCCTTGTCTAATCTATGAACATACCAACCTTGGCTTCCTTGTGCTCTTCAGCTTCTGGTCCCCTGGTTCACCTTCCTTGGAACCTGATCCCTCATTGTTCTTCATGTCCATTCTACTGGTGACGTTACTTATGATGCTCATGCTCCTCATCAAGAATCTGAAAAAAGTCAAGCCTGAAAGAAACATAAAAGCCTTCACGTCAAGGTTCATGCTCAGTCATCCGGGTAAACCCAATAATGGTCAACCAGGTCATCTAGACAGTTTCTTTTTTGTTGAAAGACATTTCGCCCTCCTTCCGGAGGGCTTCATCAGTCTGAGGAGTTCCAAGTACAGTACCGGTAAACAGTTTTCCCCACTAAGCAGCACACTCCTTTAGTGGCCAAACCAGTGTGATGGTGATGCAAGGCTTGCTAAGGTTCCACAATACCAAACATCGTACCACAAAAAAGAAACTGTCCAGATGACCTGACTGGCCATAATTGGATTTTGTACCTGGATGATTGAGCATGAACTTGGATGTCTTGAACCACTTTGGTTGTGACTGCCTGCCTGAGAAGAGACGACGAGGAACAGGACAGCCCTCAGAAACCATCTT
>JBBPBX010048048.1:0-25909 GCA_038048925.1 Garcialebias charrua | reverse complement strand
GGGAATTAGATTATGGAATGGCTTGGAGAATGTAGTTAAAAATGCCAAGTCAATGTTTACATTTAAGAAAATGATCAAAACAAATGTGTTAAAAAAATATATGAAATAGCGTAATGTGTATTGTATTAGTTAGAAAATGTGTATTGTATTAGTTAGAAAATTAGAAAGAGTTAGTCATTTTGTACTATTGGTTGAAGATTATTATTGTATAATCTGATTGTTGAAAAAAGTTGGTTGAATACATGATTGATTAATATTGTTTAATCTAATTGTTGGAAGTAAGGGGCAGATACAATAAGATTTATTCTTCTTTCTGCTACCTTTCATTTTTTTACATTATGTACATTATCATTTATGAGATTGTCTTGTATTGTTTCTTTGGTAAAAAAAAATGAACAAATTTAATAAACATAAACATAAACATTATGCTATGTTCCTCAATATGTTATTTTTTCTTTTTTTCCCTTTTTGTTGTTGTTGTTGTTGTTGTTGTTGTTGTTGTTATTTAGAATGGCATTAATAATTCTCTGTATAATTTTATTATAATATCAAATGATGTTTTTTTCTCCTGTTCTTGTATTGTATGCCCTGTTATATTGATATTTTTGCTTTGTTTGTGTTTGTTGTATTTGCTTCATTAAAAAAAAAAGATGATGACGTCACGTGAAGGATCGCCAGTGGGCGTGGAGGTCCAACCCACTGTAGTTGATTGACAGCTGAAGTCGATCTGTTTTAAAAAAAAGTGTCATTCTGAAATAAATAAGCAGTTATGAAAAGTACAATTATGACATAAAAAAATCAAAACGAAAATGTTTCTCATTTCATAATGTTTTATTTAATTTTGAGCATGTTGGTGTTCAGTGGAGGTGCTGACACGCCTCATTCTCTGCACAAACACGTGACGTGTAGATCTGAGCTGGTTTCATTTATCAGGAAGTGAAACTTCCACACACGCTGAGAGGGGAAATGGCGCAGAAAGGAGTTCATCTGCTTGACAGAGAAAGTTTCTCTTGTTCCATCTGTCTGGATCTACTGAAGGATCCGGTGACTGTTCCCTGTGGACACAGCTACTGCATGAAGTGTATTGAAGACTTCTGGGATGGAGAGGATCAGAAGAAGATCCACAGCTGCCCTCAGTGCAGGAAGACCTTCACACCGAGGCCTGTTCTGGAGAAAAACATCATGTTAGCAGCTTTAGTGGAGCAGATGAAGACGAGTGGACTCCAAGCTGCTCCTGATGATCACAGCTGTGCTGGACCTGAACATGTGGCCTGTGATGTCTGCACTGGAAGAAAACTAAAAGCCATCAAGTCCTGTTTGACGTGTTTGGTCTCTTACTGTGAGGAACACGTCCAGCTTCATTATGATGTAGCTCAGTTCAAGAAACATCAGCTGGTGGAGCCCTCCAAGAAGCTCCATGAGAACATCTGCTCTCGTCACGATGAGGTGATGAAGATGTTCTGTCGCACTGATCAGCAGATCATCTGTCATGTCTGCTCGGTGGATGAACATAAAGGCCACGACGTCGTCTCAGCTGCAGCTGAAAGGAGAGAGAAGCAGCAGGAGCTCCAGGTGAGGAGAGAGAACATCCAGCAGAGAATCCAGAGCAGAGAGACAGATGTGAAGCTGCTTCAGCAGCAGCTGGAGGACATCAACGTCTCTGCTGATCAAACAGTGGAGGACAGTGAGAAGATCTTCAGTGATCTGATCCGGCTCGTCCAGAAGAGAAGCTCTGAAGTGAAGCAGCAGATCAGATCCCAGCAGGAAGCTGAGGCCGGTCGAGTCGGAGATCTTCAGGAGAAGCTGCAGCAGGAGATCACTGATCTGAAGAGGAAAGATGCTGAGCTGAAGCAGCTCTCACACACAGAGGACCACAACCAGTTTGTCCACAGCTACCAGTCAGTGTCAGCACCCAGTGAGTCTCCACACTCATCCAGCATCAGTGATGCTCCTCTGAGATACTTTGAAGACGTGACAGCAGCTGTGTCCCAGCTCAGAGACAAACTGGAGGACATTCTGAGAGACACGTGGACAAACATGTCACTGAGAGGGACTGAAGGTTTACTGTCAGAACCAGAACCAAAGAGCAGAGCGGACTTCTTCAGATGTTCATGTGACATCACTCTGGATCCAAACACAGCTCACAGACGTCTGTTATTATCTGAGGGGAACAGAAAAGTAACATTAATGAGACAAAATCAGTTTTATCCTGATCATCCAGACAGATTCACTTCATGTCTTCAGATTCTGAGTAAGGAGAGTCTGACTGGACGTTGTTACTGGGAGGTGAAGTTGAGAGGAACTGGAGGTAGAGTAGCAGTCTCATACAAGGATGTTGATAAAACATGGAGTGAATTTGGATGTAATGATAAATCCTGGGCTTTATTTTGTCTCAAAGACAATAATCTGTTTTTTCACAACAACATCATAACTCCCATCTCAGTTTGTGATGTGTCCAGAGTTGGAGTGGACCTGGACCACAGAGCAGGTGTTCTGTCTTTCTACAGCGTCTCTGAGACCATGACTCTCCTCCACAAAGTCCACACCTCCTTCACTCGACCACTACATGCTGGAATATGTCTCTGGCATGTTGGAGACACAGCTGAGATCTGTAAACTAAAATAATTGTGTTTGTTGCTGAAAGTTTCTTGTTGTGTTGTCTCCACTGCTCAGAGATCAACGTGTCCAACAGTTTTTGTTGATATTATTGTCCCATCATCTGTTTTACATGCAGCTCTGATTTGTTTCTGTTTTATTTTCTTTGTATTTTTGTATTTCATATTTAAAATATGTTTCTATTCCACTTCATAGACATTAATATTGAAATCACTTGATATTTTTAACACATTTGTTATTTTTTTATTATTATTACTAAATCTGTGCAGAAAACATTTAAATTGAGGAGTTTGTTGGAGACACAGCTGAGATCTGTAAACTAAAATAATTCAGTTTTATTTTGTTGCTATAAGTTTTTTGTTGTGTTGCTTCCACATCTGAGAAAATAATGTGTCAAACTGTTTTTGTTGACATTATTGTTGTCTGTTAATAAACAATTATTAATCTGTCAAAAGAACTTTCATAATTTTCCATAAATGCTTAAATAAATAAATTAAATACTCTGGTTGAATATTCTCACAAAATGAATTCCTGTTGGAACATCTTTTGATTGTTTTTAGTTTTTTCTCCTCGACTGTCACGGATCATCTTTTATATTAAAACCTCACTCCTTCATCCATCTCGGTTAAACGTTTCAACATTTCTTTATTTAACCAAATCAAAACCCTCAAATGTTTTTACAAGTCTGACCTGGACAAGAGGTCAGTACACATCATCAAATTGATCAGAGGAAGTAAAAATATATGATTAAACTAACAATTATTTTACTTAAATACCTGTGTATGGTTTTTGAATGTGTGTGCTGGTCTTTTTAATAATTCTAATGCTGACTCAAATCAAAGGCAATGGTTAAAAAAACAAGTAATGAATAAAATACAATTTGTACAAACATATCTTTTAAATTTCACTTTAGAGGTTTTTAATTGTACAATTTGTGTTTCAGCTGATTTTTCCAGATGTTTCTGAGCAAAGATGAAGGTAGTGAAGGGGAGAAATGATTTATTATCAGAATTTTTACATTAGTTTCAACACACATGTGCAGACTAGATTAAAAATATACCAGTTGGTCTCCATCCATTATCTTTTACCCTCTTCTTTCATTTTGGGTCATGGGGTCAACGGTGCCCATGTCCAGCAGTCACTGTGTGAGGAGAGGGGGACACCCTGGACAGGTCTCCAGTCCATCACAGGGATGGAGACAAACGAGACAAACAACCATTCACTCTCTCACTCACACCTAGAGACAATTTAGAGTTACCAATCAGACTAACATGCATGTTTCTGGACTGTGGGAGGAAACTGGAAAAGCCGGAGAAAACCCACACATGCACGGAGAGAACATGCTAACTCCACCCAGAAAGGATCCAGATCAAGGGCGTAGATTTCATCTCATCATTGGGGGGACCATAAACCATAGATATTATATATAAACACTAGATACCCTACGGAGTGGAGCTGCCTATTGGAGCGGACATTCCGTGCGGCCGCCATCTTGGATGGGTGTATTTCGCGCTCCCAGCGCATTTATTTGTATTGAAGAAGCTGTATGCTCCACTAAAAACAATCATAACTTCACGAATTCTTACCCGATTTTCACACGGTTTTGTTTGTTATAAACGTCAGAGATGTGGTTATGACGTGTGACACTGCTACTCAATAAAAGTATGTGCTTTCATGCTTAAATACTTTGTTTTATGCTCTTTAACAAAGATACACATATGGCATGGGATATTAATAAATGTATACATTTTTAAATTAAAAAACTAGTTTGATTGTTCATTTGAATTTATTTTACTCTCACTCAAACAGAGCATACAATACAGAGTCTTGTGTACAATGCTACAGCAACTTTTTTTTTTTATTATTTTTGAGTGCTGTGCATGTAAACAGTTGTGAACGAACCTTTTTTTATAAGACCTGAAAAAGTAATCTAAACCCTCCAGGTCCTTTCACTACCCTCCCTGCAATTGGGGCTAGGAAGCTAAAAGCCTTGAAAAAGAACTGTCTTGCACAGCTTCTTGCGTGTGCTGGCACTCTGCAAATTCAAGGTAGTTAATTTTGCGATGTGATGCAGCCTTAGTTTGTGAAATACAGAGACAACAAATGACACAAGCATGAAATGATGGTTCTCAATCCCAAATTGAGTTTCTGCAATGTGCTCTCCCAGTAAAAACACGTCTTCTGAACCAATCTCAGCGCGAACAAAGTGGTTGACAAAGTACAAACTGACACCTTGTTTTGTTGAATTTTGGCGAATCACACGCTCTGCTGCTCTGACCACCTTCACTGTTCCCTCTGAGGGGATCATCAGCCCACCATTGTTTTTTAATTTAAGCAGGTGATAGCTCTGGTCTAAGAATGAGGGTACAGCAGCGGTGACCAGGCTTGCACGGCACACCTCACAGGACAGTTTTTGGAGAACTTTTCTGACAACAAACCCTGAAATGTAGACCAAGGCATTTTCCACAAGATCACCAAAGTGAGTGGGCAGGTAACTATGGTCACATATGACTCCAGAAATGTTGGCAAATGGGGAAGGAAGCTCTTCTTCTGACATTAAAGCTGAGTGCATGTCTGTAGCTGATAGGGACACTGTCTCATCTTGTGCTGTCACATTGCCTGACCCACTTGGTGAAACACCACAACGGACCATCAAACGGCGGAAAATGGCCTGGAACTGTCCTGCATTGGGATTGTTATTCCAGCCTCCTAAAAAGATGGATATAAATAAAACATTTACACACTTAGATTACAGAGCTGTTTAATGAGGACAGTCAGATCCATAAAAAATATTTCTTCAGAGGGTAAGGAAACCGCATAACAATATTTCCCCTCAGGTTATAAAAAAACATACATACTGGTGTCTGAAGAGGTCTATCACATCAAAATATACTGTAAACTAGGGATGTGCTAGCATACAAAAATCTGTACTAGAATTTGCCCACCCAAATGGTACTGATATCCAGTCTGGCCCACAGACTAAAAAGACTAATTATAAATGTAAAAATTATACCTGATGCCCTGATAGAGTTGAACAAAAGTTCCAAGTGATCCTGACTGAAGCGGTATGTACAGACATAACGTTGGACTTGGAGTAGGTCAGGGATCATCTTCAACAATGTGTCCAAGTTGATGACGAAGCCAACGACTGACAGATACCTTCAAAAGAAATTGTTTCATCAATATAATCACAGCAAAACAAAACACCTCAAGAGCACCTCGTAATTTTAGTTATCATGTAACACAATAAATGGTGACATAGTTGAATATGAATGAAAAATGAAAAAATGAATAGTGAAGCAATACATGATAAGCTCCAATGCAGTTTCTGATTAGTAAATCTAATGGGTGCAAAATTACTGGATGCTTCTTGAGAGTATAAAACAGGGTCAGAATTAGAGTCCTTGAAATACATTATTTACGTCAAAGACACTAAAGCAAATATGAACTGTATAAAAATTGAACAAGGAGAGCTTGGAAACACGAACATGTCATACATACCATTTGACATCAATATAACCTGAAAAACACTGAATACAAAAAGATTCCAACATACATAGAAACACATCATAAACAATAAGAAACAATACAATACAATTATGCTCCTTAGAGCAGGAGAGACTCACATTACCTTCTGTCTTCAGTTTTGCACACAGCAACATCATATGAACATACATACCATTTGACACTTATGCTGTATGACCTGAAAAATACTGAACAGAAGAGTCAACAGAAACAAAATTGCAGACAGCAAAAAATAGCAAAAAGCATCTTATGAACTCGATGCAGAACAGGAAAACACAACATCTTATGAACTGATGATGCCGTGAACCTTTCATGGATATCATTCACTATTTAAAAAAACCTCTTTGTTTGGTGGAGGGGTGTGCCATTTTTCGTCGCCAAACTGAGCAAGTATTCTCTGCCTCTCAACAACAGCTCTACTTTCTCTGTCCAATTCAAAGCACCCAGTGGAGCTTTGAATCCTTTGGCACGTGGGTTGCGGCTGTTCAGGACATCAAACAACCTGTCAATCATCTAAAAAAAGCACAAGGCTTCATTAGCTGATTTATTACCACAACAGTGGTATCGTATCTAGGAGTTTAATTTATTTTCTAATTTCAATGTATACAAAAGGTAAGTACTTTAGTACACAGTTCTGCTTTGATTCCCCTCTATAAGTATAAAGTTGGAAAATGGTAAAATGAAAAATTCAGTTAGGTTTCATGCAGAATATGCAATGATATATAGTAACATTTGCATGTTGTATTACCTCAATGAATTCAGCTGTAGCTTCACAGTTTTTAAACTGTGAATAACCAAGGTCCCTCAGTGTCCGCAGTGCTACTGCCACAGAGTGACTCAAGGTTTGTGCAGCCAGGGACACCTTCATCTTCTGGCCATCAAAGTGGACATGCTTGTCTGTTAACTTGTTGGCTGCATGCAGTCCATTTGTAGTTTGAACATTGTTGAGATGAATGATGTATGACCAACTGATTTCTCCAGTGGCGCTGGTGATCGGGCTGTAAGCCTGTAACATGTTGCGTGCAAGTTTCAACATGTGACAAGCATCCATCAACACAAACACACTGTCACCTGTCACTGGATGTTCAAAAAAGGTTTTCAATGGCTCACGAGGGTTTCCCTTCAGCTGACACCCGAGCTGGTTGCACATGTTGACATTGGAGGCATGCCCATCCATTGTCATGCAGACCACTTTTATGCCACGTGCATGTAATTCCTCCAGAGCATGGACAACCAGGACCTTTTGTGTGTCTGGTGATAGAGATTTTGTGAGGTAATAGGCGACTGGAGCTTTCCAATGACCCTGTAGACCAACCACCATAAAAACAAGCACCTCCGTGGCTACATCAGTCTCATCCATGCCATCACCCATATCCACATATCCAGACATTTTCTGGGTACAGGGATTATACTGGACATGTTTCTTGATGGCCATGGCATCCAACATGAGGACCACAGAGCCATATTTAACAGGGTCCTCTTCACATCTCCTCTGCAACATGTCCAACATCATTGTGTTGAGCCCAGGTTTGGCATCCACAGACTGCAACCACCTGAACAACAAATAAATAAAGGTTTATGTGCTTTAACCCATGGATTGATAGATATATTGATTCTCTTTCTTTCTTTCTTTCTTTCTTTCTTTCTTTCTTTCTTTCTTTCTTTCTTTCTTTAAGACTTCTTGATATCAAAACTTTCAAAAATAGTGAAAATAGCAAGCTCTAAGTTATTACATCTGTTCTGTTTGTTGTACATCATACCTAGGGGTTGAAGTATTTTACTCAATATGTTTAAAATATGTAATAAAAATATACTACACCTTTGCAGTGTATGTGGATGAGGGAGGGGAAAATGCAGAGAATCCCTCAGGTAACTGTAGGCTTTGGGACCATGAAGGTGCAGTGTGAGGGCAAACTCTCGCTGCTCTTTTGTGTATTCATTGCCCCGCTTTGAAAAGAGGTCTATCTGAAGATCTGTAAATCAAACTACATAGTAAGCTTCCTAGAAATAAATACCTAAAGTCTGACAAAGAGTTTAAATGTAACATAACAAAAATTCTAAGTTGTAGTATTAATGTATTTACCTGAATGTAAGTCAAGCCTTTCTTTCAGCTCCTCATTTAGAAGGTTCTTCCTCTTCAGATCCTCCAGAATACTCTTCACGGTTTTCTTTGCTCTACGCTCTCGGGCCTTTGCATTCACCTTTTCTCACTCTAGACTCTCCACTTTATCCAAAGCTTCATTGAGTTTGGCCTTTAGACGAGTGGGTGAACTGGGAAATGCATAGGAATGGTCCTTGTGGAAAGAAGGAGGAAAATATTTTCAGTGACGTATAAGTCATTACACTCAATTGTTTGGTGCATAGCACTGTATATGTGTATCAATTACAGTGTATGTACCGGTATGTGTATCAGTGAAAGAGAGTGTTTGTCTGTTCACATGTTTTTTTTTTAAATAATTCATTAATAAAGGGTGCGTTAGTATGTCTGAAAAGTTGCAGAAAGCAAGGGAGACATTTTGCTGTGATCCTCACAGCTGTTTAGGACAAATCAAATATAAATACTCACATCATTTGGCTGAGGTTCACTTTCAGGGAAATGCTGAGAAAGGTCAACTGGTAGGCTCTCTTCAGCTTTCATAGAGGTTTTTGTGTTCCTTGTTGCCAAAGGCTATAATATGCCAAACAGTATTTAAAAACAACTTGAAAATGTTTTAGTATTGGTAGTATTACACATGAATCACAGACATCTCTGTTAGCATGTAGAGTACAAAAACAAACAAACAAAAAAAACATACTTTTTGGAGATGAGATGGGAAGCTGAAGACTGATGGGATGACACCATCTCTAAGCCTGACAATCTGACCCGTCCTGTCGAAGTCTTCTGACTTGAAATGTCCACTACAAAGTTTAGATGACTCAGTAGCAACAAAACCCTCCCTTCTCAGTGCAACCTCCCATTGCTTCTTTAACTCTGTATTTTTGGGAAACCTTCCAAATAGGAAGAAGAAACACAAAACGGAGCAAAAACGGAGCAATTCCTGTGTTGTTAGCATTTCATAGCTTGCCAAAAAACATTAGCAATGATAAAATATAAATGATCAAATAACCAAAACTATTGTTCAATCTTACTTGTGAAAGGTAATCCCATGTGATCTACTTTCAACACTGCGCTGGTTATTGCAACCATAAGCTGCACAAAATACCGGCATAGTAACTCGCCCTGTGTTTACTCCTGTTGGCTCTTATGTAGAAACCCCCATCCAATATGGCGGCGCTGCGCGATGCGATTCTGCCCACCGTGAGGTATCTAGTGTTTATATATAATATCTATGCCATAAACAGGGACATTTTTTAAGAGCAATTTTGGGGTGTTGGCTGCATGCACATACTATGCAGAATAATCAGCAATATTATTGATTTAAATGGCATGTATTTAGTAGTCTTAATACTACTATTAATCAGTACAATAGTGACACTCATTACTCTTATATTTTTTTTTAAATGTGTTCAATCTTTGCCACTTGTCATTTTGACAAGTGGCAAAATGAGAATTTTGCAAAATAGGTCCCCTCTAAATATTGTTTAAATTTCAGTTTGGCTTGTATTCATAGATTGCTGTGGTCAGTGTCACTGATAATCTGGTACCACACCTTCCCAAAATCTTAAAGCTTCAAAAGAAAACAGTTTTCAAGGAGAAGAAATACTTTAATGCAGGGGTCACCAAACTTTTTGAAACTGAGAGCTACTTCAGTGGGACCAAGAGGCACAAAGGTCCACTTGTTCGTTCCAAAAAAATTTGCATGGTTCAACTTTAGTTATATTGTAGGTAGGAGGTGGTAAAGAGACGACACAGGAGACGGGATATAGTTCTTCACTTTTAATCAACTCCTACTAAAACAAACCTGAGGGTTTGATCCCTTCTCACGTGACATTTTCAAGAGAGACCAGTTTTAGACAGATAACATTCACCATGACTCCTCATGACTAAGCTGTATAAATAAACGTTGAATGAAAAAAGTGTGTTCCAGCTCAAAATATGCTGAAAAGGAAGTTGTTTTTCTATTTTTTGTCTTTGTGTTTCACCGCCTCCTTGAAACGGAACCACATGCCTACATTTCCATAAAGGAAGTTTCACTGATGTGACACGTCAATCTGCGTTCGATTACTCTGGAAGGACACATGTGTGACACAACAAATTGAACTTTGAAATTGAAACTGAATTATAAAACAAAATTTAAAACCATTAAATTAAATTTCAATTTGGTGAAATTCAATTTCAAATGACACAATTCAAATTCAGTCTGGTTGCCCAAGTTTCAGCCCATAGAATGAGGGCTGTTGAACGGCCAAACTGCAGCAGAAAGGCTGTGGTTTCACATTGTGCAAACAGGACCTCAGACTGGCTGCCCTGTATCTCAATCAAGTGACAAATTTTATAGATGGATGGATGATATAGGCTGACATTTATCTTTTAATGCCATGCCATCTACCTATAATACCTTTGAGATTGACTGGAAGATTGCAACTGATATGTTGTGCACCCCTTGTCTAAAATCACCATGTAAGAAAGAGCCTAATGGTACATCCAGACCGAGCGCGTTTTCAACGGCAAAAAAGCGCAAAATGCCTCGAGGTTGACGCACTGGACCCAGTGGTGTTCAAACCGGAACGTGAGCGGCGGCGGCGTGGCGGCGGAGTTAGCAGAGCTTAACTTGCTAAACGTGAAAAGTTCACAATTCAAAACTTACCCGATATCCCGACTTCCTCATTGGCACTCCGCCAGGCAAGGTCCTTTTTATTTCTCCTCCATACTTGAACACAACTTTGCGGGTTATTTCCGTGTCTCACAAACAATACGTCACACAGTTGCGCAACACCCGTCCCCTCGTTACCGCGTCACATAGCTGACTCCCCTCTCTCTCCTCCCCGACTCTCCCTGATTGGTTGACAGAGCGTTGAACGGCGAAATCTTCAGCATGATCAAGGCGAGCTGTGGTGGCTGCCGCGGGCTCACGTGCACGGAAAACGCTCAAATGCCACTTCCAAAACGCTCAACACGCACGTGACATGACGCCCGACCCCTAGACGCTCCTGGAGGCGCGTCCCCCATTGACTTTGCATGCAAACTGGACGCTCCTGCAGCTCAAAACGCGTTCGGTCTGGATGTACCATGAGGATAACCTCCAAAGTAAAGCAGCTTCCAAATGCTGAGCTAATGTGTGTATTTGTGTGTGTTCAGGATTTTGACAACTACTCAGACTTTCTCATGTTATGAATGTAGTGGACCTAACCATAGTTGCCAAGTCCGCTTATTTCCAGCGACTTTGAGCTTGTTATGTTCTACAGCCGCTTATAAATTTGACGAGTCGCTTGTTGCAGTTTCTTGGGCTTGTCCAGAATGTACAGTTGCTTGTTTGGGCTTGTTATTCTTTATTCTTTATTCTTTGTCTAGAGTGACAAGACCACGCTAAGATGAGCTCCAATAAGTGGGGGAAATATGGAGAAAAATATAATAAAGAATGGGAGAAAGAGCACACACATAAAACATGATTCAGGATAGAGATTAAATAAAGTTTTTTGTTGACCTAGCTTACTATGAGTTAGCTTACTATGAGTTTGCTGTTCAATTTAAATTTTATTTTTTAATTTGTACGCATCCTTTATGATTGTCTGTTGTTGTCGTTGTCCATTGTTGTCATCACTCTTCGTCTAAAATTCAGGTCTCTCTGGTAAATGATTGCGTCCCAGAGGCGAAAATGCAAATATATGCATGTATATGCAATATATGCGAATATGCAAAATGTATTTTTATTTTTTAGAGTGGATATGTTCTTCAAAGTGTTTAGCATAATTTTGCTGTTTAAATGCCATATTAAATGTTTGTTTATACAAATGGCCTTTGTTTTACACAATGGGGTGGGTTTCCAGTTGGGCTTGTTCTGGGCTTGTTTTGAAAGTGTGAGTCGCTTGTTTGCGACTGTTTGGGTCTGGCCGCTTGTTTCTGTCGCAAGATCTGGCAACACTGGACCTAACCTTGGTCGACTGAGAGGCAGGATTGCACCTTTGTCTCTTTGAACAGTCCCAGTGATAACTTTTTGCTGATCCTCTCAGTAAAACAGACATTTAACACAATTTATTCCATTTAATTGGAGTCTAAGAACATAATCTCTCACAAAGACACTATTTCTACTCTTTTAATTGTGTTCTAATACAAATTAATCTGAGCATCACCTGTGTTATTCATATGAGCAGTATATTCTTAATATGTGAATGATCATTACTATGCTGGTATATTTTTCCTCTGTCTTAGTCAAGAACTATGTCAAAGTGTAAGAATATGTCAGACTGATCTTCCAGTCTTTGTTTAAATTGTTAAGAGACAGTGTGATCATGTCGTAGACAAAAGTTGCCGTTCTGTCTCCTGTCCTAAAACAATTCTCTCTATTTTCAAAACAGATTTTCTGTTGTTTCACAGCTTCTAATCTTCTGACGTACTATTATTCCCCTCCTACCTCCCTGGTAGTTCACCAATGAACGGAGTGAAAACTGTGACGTGAAGTTTCTCCTTAAAAGTCTCATTTCCTGTTGTTGGTCTGATTGGGAAGTAAGAGCTGGCATGTTCTCTCTTCCAAAGCTGTGGACGTTTGGTCAGATGCCAATTAGACCTGCGTTTCTCAGCCAGGGTTACAGCAAAGTTTGCTGTAACTCACTCAAGCCCAGAGCTCTAATTTTGAAAGAATTTTCCTTTCTGAACGTTTTATTTTGAAACCAATCAGGACGTGGCATTATTTTTGCCGGGAAAGGCGAGCTTCAACGATACCTTGAATCAGTAAACACGCTGAAGTTCAACTGGACTTTTACCGGACCCACGATCCGTTTATGTCCAAGACTGCTTCTCAACTCTTATCACCAGAGACATGAACATCTGAACAGGTAAAGAGTTGCTGATTGTTTACTGAGCATGCGAGGAAGTCCAGCTGGATCTCGTTTGGAAAAGTGTCAGCCTGGTTACACTCAAAATAATTAACTTCCTTTAAACTTCCATCTCTCCATTCTCTTCCTATTCTTCTTAAACTTCCCCCTTATCTCATCCTAAGCTGGTAACTAAAGTTTAAGCTAAATGCCTGCGGATAGAAGTAAATATGTCATCCCATTACTTATGTCTGTGTTGTTTACAATTAAATTTGCTGACGAGTTTAATTTGTAAGAAGTTGAAATCAGTTAATCAAGTGTACATGATGTTAATTTTAGTTGATTTTATTTTTAAATAAAAGGCAGTGTCTCTGGCATGCCAACTATAGTTAACGTTTCCATTGTCACTTTATGGTTTTCTGGTTTATTGTCCATCACAAATGATCACAGAAGTGTTATGGTAATCCTGAAAAGAAATAGAATCCGTGAATTACTATTAAACCTGAATAAGTAATTAATTAAGGTAGTGTGTCAGATTAACCTGACTCATATATCCTACATGAATAGTCCAACAAGTGTTCTATGCTATTGTGACTTGGTGCAATTACAGCCTTGTCTTAGATTAGTGTGTACTGTACACAATTCAAATTAGTCATTAATCGGTCAACTATATGTGTATGTTTGTGTGTGTATAAACATTATTGCGCATGATTCCAAAAGTGCAATGCTAGTTTCCAGTATGAGCATCTTATCTGAAGAGATGGGAGATTAATAACTCCCTTAATCTCCGTATAAAAGAAATGAGCCTGCTTGCAGATAAGAACTTCAGCTAAAGATGAATGAAATGGTGAGTAAACTCTAATGTTACATTAGTGTAAGACACACAAATATTTAGTGCAACGACTGAGTATAATGGATGATGACAAGATCTAAAAGATATACACACTTGATCATGAAGTATTTACATGTTTAGTGTTTTATTGGATGTTATGGCTTGAGGGAAAAATTCATTGTGTCACTGTAGCTCAGCTAAACTTGTGCTTTTACGCGGCACCTTCCACAATGCACTGACTGTGAATTGTGAGGGGTCTCATGTTATCTGTCAAGCTTCCATGTTGGTTTACCACAGTATATTGTGTGATTTTTCCATGTAAATCAGATACTGTAGTTTTCTTGTGCTCTGCAATAGACTGTATAAATGTTGTTGGACTGTGGAGGACAGAATGTGACTAAATGAAATAAATAAATAAACAATAATGAAATGTATCTTTTAAATATTAAATACATACAAGCCAAGATGGCTTGCATAGTTGTCTTTGAGACTTTGTACCAAAAAGAATAGTTCAAGTACTGTACCTGGAAGTCTTATTCATGAGTGACGGTAGGACACAGTGGGGACGTGTCAACACATTGGAGCATCATATGCAGTATCGAGGGCATTGTTGTTGGTGAAGACTGAGTTGAGCTGAAAGACAAGGCTCTGGATTTACTGGTGAGTTTGTGTTCCAACTTTCACCCATGATGTGTGGATCATGACTAAATAAACAAAATCTGAAATACAAGCAGCTCAAACAGGCTTCCTGCACAGGGTGGTCAGGCAAATCGTCAGGTGAAGAACTTCACCATCAGGGAGAGCTCAAAGTAAAGTTGCTGCTTTTCTGCACTGAAAGAAGTCAGCTGAAGTTGTTTGTGCATCTGATTAGGATTCCTCCTGGATGCATCCCTTTGGTGGATTTCCAAACATGTTCCTCTTTGGAGAATAACCCTAGACAAACCTAGTACCTACCATACTAAAAATGTATGTCTCCTGTCTGGCCTGGCAAAGCTTTGGGATCCCGCAGAAGCCGGAGAGTGTTACTTGGGAGAGGGAAGTCCCTTATGGACCTGTTGCTTCTCTTACGCAACCATGAATAAATGGCAGAAAAGGAACAAATGAATGGACAAACCAAGCCTGCCATTTTTTCCAAGAAACAAGCCAGAACAGAAGTCCAAATGGACAAGAACAATTAGAATAGTCTGCATTGTTCTGACAGAGCACAGAGAAAATAATAAAATTTGACTATCTGAAGTGATGGTTCCCTAAGAGTGATATAAGTCCCACTGGTGGTACTCGGGATCCCTGTGATAGCTGCCCACTGCACCACCTGGTGGTGGTTGGGTTAAATGCAGAGACAAATTTTGTCTTGTATGGAAACATACACAGATGACAAAAATGTGACATTATTATTCTTATTCTTATTACTTAGAAAGAATGTCGGCATGAATATTTACAGCTTAAACAACAACCATCATAAATGAGCTGATAAGTGATGTAAAGCTATAACAAACGCTTGTTCTTTTGACCACTCTTGTTTTTTCTGTGGCTTTTGTTTTTTATCCTGTTTTCTCACCAGGAGCTGTGGGCTGCAGTCGGCAGCCTCAGCTGAAAAAACAACCTTTTGTTAACTTTTTGTATGGTTTTTTGCAGTTATTTTGGCTTTGTGTGACCGGGTTTCCTGTTTGAGCTTTTCTTTGTAATATGTGTTTTTTGTAGGATTTTTCTAGCTTTAGTCAGGTACCAGCAGCGGCTTTGATGGCCCTGTTAAGGGTTGGCCCACTGTGTTACCTTTTTGTTCTGTTTGACAGGATCACCAGGTCCATCTTTAAGTTCTTACTTTGTCTTTATTTTTCCTGGTGGTGGGCACGGGAATTGAGGGTTCCTCATGATCTTTTTTTTTTTTACAGGAAGCAGCAGATATTAATAAACTGAATGTTTGAACCCAAAGACCCCTTATGATGAGTAAAATAAATGGACAAAATGTTCCCTCGCCCGGACGCGGGTCACCGGGGCCCCGCTCTGGAGCCAGGCCCGGAGGTGGGGCACGTTGGCGAGCGCCTGGTGGCCGGGCTTTCACCCATGGAGCTCGGCCGGGCACAGCCCGAAGAGGAGACGTGGGTCCCCCTTCCCATGGGCTCACCACCTATGGGAGGGGCCAAAGGGGTCGGGTGCAATGTGGGATGGGTGGTGGCCGAGGGCGGGGACCCTGGCGGTCTGATCCTCGGCTACAGAAGCTGGCCATTGGGACATGGAATGTCACCTCTCTGGTGGGGAAGGAGCCTGAGCTAGTGTGTGAGGTTGAGAGGTTCCGGCTAGAAATAGTCGGACTCACCTCAACGCATGGCTCTGGCTCTGGAACCAGTTTCCTTGAGAGGGGTTGGACACTCTTCTACTCTGGAGTTGCCCCTGGTGAGAGGCGCCGAGCAGGAGTGGGCATACTTGTTGCCCCCCATCTTGGTGCCTGTACGTTGGGGTTCACCCCGGTGAACGAGAGGGTAGCCTCCCTTCGCCTACGTGTGGGGGGACGGGCTCTGACTGTTGTTTGTGCCTATGCGCCAAACGGCAGCGCAGATTACCCACCCTTTTTGGAGTCCTTGGAGGGGGTATTGGAGAGTGCGCCTCCTGGGGACTCCCTTGTTCTGCTGGGGGACTTCAACGCTCACGTGGGCAATGACAGTGAGACCTGGAGGGGTGTGGTTGGGAGGAACGGCCCCCCTGATCTGAACCCGAGTGGTGTTTTGTTGTTGGACTTCTGTGCTCGTCATGGATTGTCCATAACGAACACCATGTTCAGGCATAAGGGTGTACATATGTGCTCTTGGCACCAGGACACCCTAGGTCGCAGTTCAATGATCGACTTTGTTGTCGTCTCATCTGATCTGCGGCCGCATGTCCTGGACACTCGGGTGAAGAGAGGGGCGGAGCTGTCAACTGACCACTACCTGGTGGTGAGTTGGCTCCGATGGTGGGGGAGGATGCCGGTCAGACCTGGCAGACCCAAACGTATTGTGAGGGTCTGCTGGGAACGTCTGGCAGAGTCTCCCGTAAGACGGAGCTTTAACTCCCACCTCCGGGAGAGCTTTGAACACGTTCCGAGGGAGGCGGGGGACATTGAGTCCGAGTGGGCCATGTTCCGCGCCTCTATTGTCGAGGCAGCTTATCAGAGTTGTGGCCGCAAGGTTGTTGGTGCCTGTCGTGGTGGCAACCCTCGAACCCGGTGGTGGACACCGGCGGTGAGGGATGCTGTCAGGCTGAAGAAGGAGTCCTATTGGGCCTTTTTGGCCTGTGGGACCCCGGAAGCAGCAGATAGGTACCGACAGTCCAAGCGGCATGCGGCTCGGGTGGTTGCTGAGGCAAAAACTCGGGCGTGGGAGGAGTTCGGAGAGGCCATGGAGAATGACTTCCGTACGGCTTCGAGGCGATTCTGGTCCACCATCCGGCGTCTCAGGGGGGGAAAGCGGTACGCGACCAACACCATTTATGGTGGGGATGGCGTGCTGTTGACCTCAACTCGGGATGTTGTGAGTCGGTGGGCGGAATACTTCGAAGACCTCCTCAATCCTACTGGCACGTCTTCCACTGAGGAAGCGGAGCCTGGGGACTTTGGGTCGGGCTCTCCAATCTCTGGTGCTGAGGTCACCGAGGTGGTTAAAAAGCTCTGCGGTGGCAGGGCTCCGGGGGTGGATGAGATTCGCCCTGAGTTCCTTAGGGCTCTGGATGTTGTGGGGTTGTGTTGGCTTACGCGACTCTGCAATATCGCGTGGACATCGGGGGCAGTTCCCTTGGATTGGCAGACTGGGGTGGTGGTTCCCCTATTCAAAAAGGGGGACCGTAGGGTGTGTTCCAACTATAGGGGGATCACACTCTTAATAATAATAATAATAATAATGTCTTTTCCTGTCATCTGCGTATGTTTCCTATACACAGACGAAATTCGTCTCTGCATTTAACCCAACCACCTACCAGGTGGTGCAGTGAGCAGCCATCGAAAGCGCCTGGGGAGCTGGAGAATTAGGTGTAAGCCTCCCTGGTAAGGTCTATTCAGGGGTTCTGGATAGGAGGGTCCGTCGGATAGTTGAACCTCGGATTCAGGAGGAGCAGTGTGGTTTTCGTGCTGGTCGTGGAACACTGGACCAGCTCTACACCCTCAGCAGGGTCCTGGAGGGTACGTGGGAGTTTGCCCAACCAGTTTACATGTGCTCTGTGGACTTGGAGAAGGCATTCGACCACGTCCCTCGGGGGGTTCTGTAAGGGGTACTCCGGGAGTATGGGGTACCAGACCCATTGATATGGGCTGTTAGGTCCCTGTACAACCGGTGTCAGAGCTTGGTCCGCATTGCCGGCAGTAAGTCAGTCTCGTTTTCAGTGAGAGTTGGACTCCACCAATGTTGCCCTTTGTCACCGATTCTGTTCATAACTTTTATGGACAGAATTTCTAGGCGCAGCCAAGGTGTTGAGATGATCCGTTTTGGTGGCCTTAAGCCCGAGATACACTCGAGCGTCCTCACGATACGCCTATACGCAGCGTACGTACGCTGTGGCAAAAGCGTAGCCCCGCGTAGCCCCTCAGGGCACGTACGCGCAAAAGTTTTTTTTTACTACGCATACGCGATGCGCGGTGTCTGAACATAAACTTCCCCGGCGCCGGACTGTTTTGTATGTTACACAAATTAAATAAATTCCCCTTCTTTATCGCTGATCGGGCCTTTTCTTTTGTTTTTTTGCCTAAAGTCAAGTAACCGCTTCTTCCTCCGTTCACTCGATGATTGAAATGAATGAATTCAGGTCCTACCTGGGTGCGGCGATGTTTTAAATATCCCTGGTGGGCTGTGTGCTGCAGGAAAAGCACTCCCTGTTATTATTTTTATTTCTGAGAGAACTTTTTACAACATATATAGTAGAAACACCGCATGAACACCGCCGCGGTCTTCAAGGCGCTACATGAGCTGGCTGTCAATCATTTCAGTAGGCGTGTCAGCAAGTAACCAATCAGCGAGCTCAGTTGAGTCCCCTCCGTGTGCAGCTGCTCATATTACAACAAGGAGAACGCGAGCGTTTAGAAAGCTGATAGTTTCTGACATATGCTGAAGCATATCAGCAAAACACATGCGCACAAAATGCGCGCGTATGGTGGCGTACCTGAGGACGCATGAGTGTATCTCGGGCTTTAGAATCGCTTCTCTGTTTTTTGCAGATGATGTAGTCCTATTGGCTTCATCAGGTCGTGATCTACAACTTTCGCTGGAGCGGTTTACAGCCGAGTGTGATGCGGCCGGGATGAGGATCAGTTCCTCCAAATCCGAGGCCATGGTCTTGAGCCGGAAAACGGTAGCATGCCCTCTCCGGGCCAGGGAGGAGGTCCTGCCCCAAGTGGAGGAGTTTAAGTATCTAGGGGTCTTGTTCACGAATGAGGGAAAACTGGAGCATGAGATCGATAGGCGGATAGGTGCAGCATCCACAGTGAAGCGGGCGCTGTACCGGTCTGTCGTGGTGAAAAGAGAGCTGAGTCGAAAGGCAAAGCTCTCAATTTACCGATCTATGTTCCCACCCTCATCTATGGTCATGAGCTTTGGGTTGTGACCGAAAGAACGAGATCTCGGATACAAGCGGCTGAAATGAGTTTTCTCTGCAGGGTGTCTGGACTCTCCCTTAGAGATAGGGTGAGAAGCTCAGTCATCCGGGAGGGACTCGGAGTAGAGCCGCTGCTTCTCCACATCGAGAGGAGCCAGTTGAGGTGGCTCGGGCATCTGGTTAGGATGCCTCCTGGACGCCTCCCTGGTGAGGTGTTCCGGGCATGTCCCACCGGGAGGAGACCCAGAGGAAGACCCAGGACACGCTGGAGGGACTATGTTTCTCGGCTGGCCTGGGAACGCCTTGGGATTCCCCCAGAGGAGCTGCTCCAAGTGGCTGGGGAGAGGGAAGTCTGGGCCTCCCTACTTAGGCTGCTACCCCCGCGACCCGACCCCGGATAAGCGGAAGAAAATGGATGGATGGATGGATATATATATATATATATATATATATATATATATATATATATATATATATATATAATATATATATATATATATATATATATATATATATATATATATATATATATATATATATATATTGTTATGTATCCTGAAGGGATTTTTGGTCACCTGCTGTCTGCAGCCTACTCCTGCTGCACTTTTTTTTACTCAGCTTCAATCAGGCTTGATTAGCTGAGCTGCAACACCTGCTGACTCTCTCTCTCTCCCTTTAAATGCACTGAGCTCAAGCCAGAATGTGTGGAGGTTATGGTTAGTGGAGGTTATGGTTAGTGGAGAATAGAGGAGGTGTGTGCAGGTATGTGAGGTTTTGGTGTTTAGAGGACATTCAAATAATATTACAGTCAGCAGTGGGAGCTTGCTGCTTGATTGTTTGGTAGACTGGGAGTTTCTCCACCCTCCCAGGTTGTGTTGATCACTAGACAGTGATTGTTTGGTAGACTGGGAGTTTCTCCACCCTCCCAGGTTGTGTTGATCACTAGATAGACAGTGATTGTTGGTACACTTCATTTTGGAGTGGGTTAGTAGAGTACATTTGTGCTCGTGTGGACTCTAGTGACCTAGAGTAGAGGACCTGAGCTGAAGTGTTGGAGGTTTTTGAGTCTCAGAGTCTGAGGGCTCTGGTGGCTGTCTATCATAGAGGCAGCTGTGTGTGGGGGCTCGTGCCTTTCCTTTCATTACTTTTGGTTGGGTAAAGCGGTAGTCTAGTTTTTGCTATTGTTTTTGTTTTACATCCTGTAGGCCTAGAGTTTTGGTAGAGGTAGCCCGCTGTCTAACAGGGTTCGCAGGCTCTGTATAGAGTTGGCTCTGTTGGGCAGCTTTATTTTCCTTTTGGCCGCTTTATCCAAACCCACCTTTCGGTTGAACTTTCTTTTTTTTTTAGGACGTGGGACGCCCGGAGAAGCTGGAGGTGGTTCCCCTCCTACAGACGACCTTGTTTCTTTAATAAATTAATGTTAAACCTTTTCCTTGTGTCCTGTGTCCATTAAATATGTTTTGATCATTGTTGGATCGTAACATATTTATTGGGGGCTCGTCCGGGATCTGAATTAGTATTGGGGGCTTGTTTGTAAGGTGTTGTGTTTTTTGATGTCTGCTCGTCTGCTTGTCTGCACAGGACAAACTTGTTGGAGTGTTTCTGTGAAGCACTTGAGGTTTTAGACAGCTCATGTTTACTGAGCACCTGCTGTACATGTTTGTGGGAGTCTGTTTTGAGCAGACATTGTGCTTTTTTGTGCTTAATCTTGAGAGTGTTGTGAAGCTTTTTGAAGCTAAGTGTTTTTTGGACAGCATAGAATTAGCTGCTCCTTTTTACATTTGGTGTTTTGACAGCTGTGGGCTGTAGTTTGCACTCTCTCTGGAGCTGACAGGACCAGCTCCTGGTTGCTGATTGAGCTGAGACACGCAGCTGTGTGTGTGTGTGTGTGTTTTGCATTGTGCTACGTTCAAATGCAGCTGGGATTTTGCTGTTTACAGTGAAAGTCATTTGAAGAAGGGTACAGCTTAAAAACTGTTTGTCTGCATCATGGCGTTCAATTTAAAGACATTTATTGAACAGCCTACAGTGCAGGTCTTTGCAGACTGCACAAGAGATCAAATGCTAAGTGTTGCAAACCATTATAAGATTGACGTCAGAAAATATGCTGATGGTGAATGGATGGGGAGTGAACTACTTTGTGAATTGGTCCAGCTTGGGATATTTCCTGAGCTTAATGAACAAGAGCGTCTAAGAAAAGAATCTGCTTTGAGGAAAGCAGAACATGATGAATGGATTGCCTTGAGGAGAAAGGAGCTTGAAGAGAAGCGAGCTGCTTTTGAGCTGGAGCGAGCTGCCTTAAAAGAAAAACAAGAGCGTGAACTTTTGTTTTTAAAAAAACAGGAACAAGAACGACAAGCTGCTTTGGAGAGATTTCAAGCTGCTCAGGAAGAGAAGAAGCGTCTTCTGGAACAAGAAAGACAGGAGTCACAGAGAGAATTAAAGCTCAAAGCTGAACTGGAGAAGCAACGTTCGTGTCCCACTGTGTGTCATCTAAAGGTGACACCAGAGCTTTTCACTCAAGCAGGAGAGCCACTTCTACAGGAGGTGGCGCTTCAAGAACATCGACTGGAGAAAGAAGAGGATGAGTTGGTTTTGAGTAACAGCTTCCTGATGGACTGTGAAGAAAAACCGATTTCAGTGGAGGAGGTGAAACTCTTGCTTCATCTTCAAGAAGGAGATGACGATCTCGGTGACTGTTTTTCACAGTTGTTTGACGCTGAACTACTCCTAGTTCAGTCAAGTGAGGACCTAAAGAACTTGAAGGAGGTGGCTCCACACCTGACTATTCCTCCTGTTCCACTGTGTCCAGTTTCAACAAATACAGAGGAAAATGAAAGACTGTTGTTGGATGATGTGGGACCATCCCCTCAACACGAAGCAGAAGACGACTATGTGAAAAAAAAATTGTTCCTGACTGTGCCACGTGAGCTACTACAACATCATGTTGTGTACAACTCCTTTTCTAAACTTTTCTTGTGTGTTTTCAGAGTAGCTGAAGAAAAACCGGTTACTCCTGACCAGAAGGTGAATGAGGAGAGCAGTCCAGTACTAACCAGTGCTGGTACGGAGGAGAACAATTCCTTCCCGTCAGAAAATAAAAGTCGACTCTCTTCTTCACTGGTTGACCACTTCAGAGATGTTGTTAGTATTTGTCAGACGAAACGAAAGCTTTTTAGGGTACAACCAGACCCAAGACGTTGTTTTGGCTTTAAAACTTTTTGAGTGTACCTGTAGATTAGATGTAAGCGGTTTGACAGACTAGTTTTTAATGAGGTTTTTAGTCTGTTTGAGTGATGAGGACCGTTACATGTAACCTCACTGTTTTATATGGGTCATGTACAATGTTTTTACTTAACATATACATCACCCCATACAAAACATTTAGCGGTGGGAATGTTATGTATCCTGAAGGGATTTTTGGTCACCTGCTGTCTGCAACCTACTCCTGCTGCACTTTTTTTACTCAGCTTCAATCAGGCTTGATTAGCTGAGCTGCAACACCTGCTGACTCTCTTTCTCTCTCTTTAAATGCACTGAGCTCAAGCCAGAATGTGTGGAGGTTATGGTTGGTGGAGGTTATGGTTGGTGGAGGTTATGGTTGGTGGAGGTTATGGTTGGTGGAGGTTATGGTTAGTGGAGGTTTTGGACAGTGTGGAGAATAGAGGAGGTGTGTGCAGGTATGTGAGGTTTTGGTGTTTAGAGGACATTAAAATAATATTACAGTCAGCAGTGGAAGCCTGCTGCTTGATTGTTTGGTAGACTGGGAGTTTCTCCACCCTCCCAGGTTGTGTTGACCACTAGACAGTGATTGTTGGTACACTTCATTCTGGAGTGGGTTAGTAGAGTACATTTGTGCTTGTGTGGACTCTAGTGACCTAGAGTAGAGGACCTGAGCTGAAGTGTTGGAGGTTTTTGAGTCTCAGAGTCTGAGGGCTCTGGTGGCTGTCTGTTAGAGGCAGCTGTGTGTGGGGGCTCGTGCCTTTTTGTTGTTGTAACATAATTCCTTTCATTACTTTTGGTTGGGTAAAGCGGTAGTCTAGTTTTCGCTATTGTTTTTGTTTTACATCCTGTAGGCCTAGAGTTTTGGTAGAGGTAGCCCGCTGTCTAACAGGGTTCGCCGGCTCTGTATAGAGTTGGCTCTGTTGGGCAGCTTTATTTTCCTTTTGGCCGCTTTACCCCAACCCATCTCTCAGTTGAACTTTGTTTCTTTTGTTTGTGACGTGGGATGCCAGGAGAAGCTGGTGGTGGTTCCTGACCAGAGGGAGCTGCTGCAGATGACTTCATCCTTGACCGGACTTTAGTTTAGTTAATAAAACTTCTGTTAAACCATTTTCCTTGTGTCCTGCGTCCTTCAAATGTGTTTTGATCCTCACCGGTCGTAACATATTTATTGGGGGCTCGTCCGGGATCTGAATTAGTATTGGGGGCTTGTTTGTAAGGTGTTGTGTTTTTTGAGTTGTCTGCTCATCTGCTTGTCTGCACAGGACAAACTTGTTGGAGTGTTTCTGTGAAGCACTTGAGTTTTTAGACAGCTCATGTAATCTTGAGAGTGTTGTGAAGCTTTTTGAAGCTAAGTGTATTTTGGACAGCATAGAATTAGCTGCTCCTTTTTACATTTGGTGTTTTGACAGCTGTGGGCTGTAGTTTGCACTCTCTCTGGAGCTGACAGGACCAGCTCCTGGTTGCTGATTGAGCTGAGACACGCAGCTGTGTGTGTGTGTGTGTGTGTGTGTGTTTTTTGCATTGTGCTACGTTCAAATGCAGCTGGGATTTTGCTGTTTACAGTGAAAGTCATTTGAAGAAGGGTACAGCTTAAAAACTGTTTGTCTGCATCATGGCGTTCAATTTAAAGACATTTATTGAACAGCCTACAGTGCAGGTCTTTGCAGACTGCACAAGAGATCAAATGCTAAGTGTTGCAAACCATTATAAGATTGACGTCAGAAAATATGCTGATGGTGAATGGATGGGGAGTGAACTACTTTGTGAATTGGTCCAGCTTGGGATATTTCCTGAGCTTAATGAACAAGAGCGTCTAAGAAAAGAATCTGCTTTGAGGAAAGCAGAACATGATGAATGGATTGCCTTGAGGAGAAAGGAGCTTGAAGAGAAGCGAGCTGCTTTTGAGCTGGAGCGAGCTGCCTTAAAAGAAAAACAAGAGCGTGAACTTTTGTTTTTAAAAAAACAGGAACAAGAACGACAAGCTGCTTTGGAGAGATTTCAAGCTGCTCAGGAAGAGAAGAAGCGTCTTCTGGAACAAGAAAGACAGGAGTCACAGAGAGAATTAAAGCTCAAAGCTGAACTGGAGAAGCAACGTTCGTGTCCCACTGTGTGTCATCTAAAGGTGACACCAGAGCTTTTCACTCAAGCAGGAGAGCCACTTCTACAGGAGGTGGCGCTTCAAGAACATCGACTGGAGAAAGAAGAGGATGAGTTGGTTTTGAGTAACAGCTTCCTGATGGACTGTGAAGAAAAACCGATTTCAGTGGAGGAGGTGAAACTCTTGCTTCATCTTCAAGAAGGAGATGACGATCTCGGTGACTGTTTTTCACAGTTGTTTGACGCTGAACTACTCCTAGTTCAGTCAAGTGAGGACCTAAAGAACTTGAAGGAGGTGGCTCCACACCTGACTATTCCTCCTGTTCCACTGTGTCCAGTTTCAACAAATACAGAGGAAAATGAAAGACTGTTGTTGGATGATGTGGGACCATCCCCTCAACACGAAGCAGAAGACGACTATGTGAAAAAAAAATTGTTCCTGACTGTGCCACGTGAGCTACTACAACATCATGTTGTGTACAACCCCTTTTCTAACCTTTTCTCGTGTGTTTTCAGAGTAGCTGAAGAAAAACCGGTTACTCCTGACCAGAAGGTGAATGAGGAGAGCAGTCCAGTACTAACCAGTGCTGGTACGGAGGAGAACAATTCCTTCCCGTCAGAAAATAAAAGTCGACTCTCTTCTTCACTGGTTGACCACTTCAGAGATGTTGTTAGTATTTGTCAGACGAAACGAAAGCTTTTTAGGGTACAACCAGACCCAAGACGTTGTTTTGGCTTTCAAACCTTTTGAGTGTACCTGTAGATTAGATGCAAGCGGTTTGACAGACTAGTTTTTAATGAGGTTTTTAGTCTGTTTGAGTGATGAGGACCGTTACATGTAACCTCACTGTTTTATATGGGTCATGTACAATGTTTTTACTTAACATATACATCACCCCATACAAAACATTTAGCGGTGGGAATGTTATGTATCCTGAAGGGATTTTTGGTCACCTGCTGTCTGCAGCCTACTCCTGCTGCACTTTTTTTACTCAGCTTCAATCAGGCTTGATTAGCTGAGCTGCAACACCTGCTGACTCTCTCTCTCTCTCTTTAAATGCACTGAGCTCAAGCCAGAATGTGTGGAGCTTATGGTTGGTGGAGGTTATGGTTGGTGGAGGTTATGGTTGGTGGAGGTTATGGTTG
>JBBPBX010048047.1:0-25910 GCA_038048925.1 Garcialebias charrua | reverse complement strand
AACCTATTTTTTGAATACTCCGGTTGATGACCTCTCAACCGGGGGCGTGGCCTAGAATCTGTATATAAACCAGGAGTGACAGAGCACAAGTCATTTTGTCATGAAGAACCAGAGGGGAAACAGCTCATTTGAAATGCAGAATTTAAGACTATGAAAAGCTGAAGTACAACAGAGCAGAATTTAATAAGTGTGGTCGCTGAAGAAGGCACAGGAAATTGCCGAAACGTACGACGATACACACTTTTGAACCTTAAGCAGAGAAAGACAAAGCCAGCAAGAACAATGATAAGGGACTTCTAACAGTTTAACCCTTTAATTTATGCAGAGAAAGACAAAGCCAGCAAGAACAATGATAAGGGACTTCTAACAGTTTAACCCTTTAATTTATGACCCTCCTTAAGAACAAAAGAAACAAAGATGACTTCAACTTTAAACTACAAAATAAACACAGCATTACTCTGGGTGTCTGAAGGGGAGGGGGGACCTAGCTATGGATCAACGCTGGACGTGCCAGTGCACTTGGGGGCCCTTGGCTGTCACGTGATGGCCTTGTGGTCCCTGACACATGAAGACCCCCGCGGCCTACCGGCCGCGTGGGCTTCATTTTCTAAACCTAACCCTGCGAGTGCCGTTCTAATCCGATCCAGACACTCTGTCCTTTCCTCTCTAACGGCCCCAGTCCACCGGCTACAAAACCTAATTTACCTAAGCCTAATCTTGGCCCATTCTAAACTTAACCAGGTGATGATGAATATAAGGCCTGATTGCCGGGATTCACTCCGGTAAAGAGCTCAATAACCCAATTTAGGGTAATGACGCCTAAATCTTGACCTTTCTGAACCTAACCTATTTTTTGAATACTCCGGTTGATGACCTCTCAACCGGGGGCGTGGCCTAGAATCTGTATATAAACCAGGAGTGACAGAGCACAAGTCATTTTGTCATGAAGAACCAGAGGGGAAACAGCTCATTTGAAATGCAGAATTTAAGACTATGAAAAGCTGAAGTACAACAGAGCAGAATTTAATAAGTGTGGTCGCTGAAGAAGGCACAGGAAATTGCCGAAACGTACGACGATACACACTTTTGAACCTTAAGCAGAGAAAGACAAAGCCAGCAAGAACAATGATAAGGGACTTCTAACAGTTTAACCCTTTAATTTATGCAGAGAAAGACAAAGCCAGCAAGAACAATGATAAGGGACTTCTAACAGTTTAACCCTTTAATTTATGACCCTCCTTAAGAACAAAAGAAACAAAGATGACTTCAACTTTAAACTACAAAATAAACACAGCATTACTCTGGGTGTCTGAAGGGGAGGGGGGACTTAGCTATGGGTCAACGCTGGACGTGCCAGTGCACTTGGGGGCCCTTGGCTGTCACGTGATGGCCTTGTGGTCCCTGACACATGAAGACCCCCGCGGCCTACCGGCCGCGTGGGCTTCATTTTCTAAACCTAACCCTGCGAGTGCCGTTCTAATCCGATCCAGACACTCTGTCCTTTCCTCTCTAACGGCCCCAGTCCACCGGCTACAAAACCTAATTTACCTAAGCCTAATCTTGGCCCATTCTAAACTTAACCAGGTGATGATGAATAAAAGGCCTGATTGCCGGGATTCACTCCGGTAAAGAGCTCAATAACCCAATTTAGGGTAATGACGCCTAAATCTTGACCTTTCTGAACCTAACCTATTTTGGAATACTCCGGTAGAAACCATATGCAAGCTGATGGCCTCTCTACCGGGGGCGTGGCCTAGAATCTGTATATAAACCAGGAGTGACAGAGCACAAGTCATTTTGTCAGGATGTACCAGAGGGGAAACAGCTCATTTGAAATGCAGAATTTAAGATTGAAAAGCTGAAGAAGCAGAATTTAATAAGTGTGGTTGCTGAAGAAGGCACAGTAAAAAGCCGAAACGTCCGACGATACACACTTTTGAACCCTAAGAACCAGAGAAAGGCAAAGCCAGCAAGAACAATGATAAGGGACTTCTAACAGTTTAACCCTTTAATTTATGACCCTCCTTAAGAACAAAAGAAACAAAGATGACTTCAACTTTAAACTACAAAATAAACACAGCATTACTCTGGGTGTCTGAAGGGGAGGGGGGACTTAGCTATGGGTCAACGCTGGACGTGCCAGTGCACTTGGGGACCCTTGGCTGTCACATGATGGCCGTGTGATCCCTGACACATGAAGACCCCCGCGGCCTACCGGCCGCGTGGGCTTCATTTTCTAAACCTAACCCTGCCAGTGCCGTTCTAATCCGATCCAGACACTCTGTCCTTTCCTCTCTAACGGCCCCAGTCCACCGGCTACAAAACCTAATTTACCTAAGCCTAATCTTGGCCCATTCTAAACTTAACCAGGTGATGATGAATAAAAGGCCTGATTGCCGGGATTCACTCCGGTAAAGAGCTCAATAACCCAATTTAGGGTAATGACGCCTAAATCTTGACCTTTCTGAACCTAACCTATTTTGGAATACTCCGGTAGAAACCATATGCAAGCTGATGGCCTCTCTACCGGGGGCGTGGCCTAGAATCTGTATATAAACCAGGAGTGACAGAGCACAAGTCATTTTGTCAGGATGTACCAGAGGGGAAACAGCTCATTTGAAATGCAGAATTTAAGATTGAAAAGCTGAAGAAGCAGAATTTAATAAGTGTGGTTGCTGAAGAAGGCACAGTAAAAAGCCGAAACGTCCGACGATACACACTTTTGAACCCTAAGAACCAGAGAAAGGCAAAGCCAGCAAGAACAATGATAAGGGACTTCTAACAGTTTAACCCTTTAATTTATGACCCTCCTTAAGAACAAAAGAAACAAAGATGACTTCAACTTTAAACTACAAAATAAACACAGCATTACTCTGGGTGTCTGAAGGGGAGGGGGGACTTAGCTATGGGTCAACGCTGGACGTGCCAGTGCACTTGGGGACCCTTGGCTGTCACATGATGGCCGTGTGATCCCTGACACATGAAGACCCCCGCGGCCTACCGGCCGCGTGGGCTTCATTTTCTAAACCTAACCCTGCCAGTGCCGTTCTAATCCGATCCAGACACTCTGTCCTTTCCTCTCTAACGGCCCCAGTCCACCGGCTACAAAACCTAATTTACCTAAGCCTAATCTTGGCCCATTCTAAACTTAACCAGGTGATGATGAATAAAAGGCCTGATTGCCGGGATTCACTCCGGTAAAGAGCTCAATAACCCAATTTAGGGTAATGACGCCTAAATCTTGACCTTTCTGAACCTAACCTATTTTGGAATACTCCGGTAGAAACCATATGCAAGCTGATGGCCTCTCTACCGGGGGCGTGGCCTAGAATCTGTATATAAACCAGGAGTGACAGAGCACAAGTCATTTTGTCAGGATGTACCAGAGGGGAAACAGCTCATTTGAAATGCAGAATTTAAGATTGAAAAGCTGAAGAAGCAGAATTTAATAAGTGTGGTTGCTGAAGAAGGCACAGTAAAAAGCCGAAACGTCCGACGATACACACTTTTGAACCCTAAGAACCAGAGAAAGGCAAAGCCAGCAAGAACAATGATAAGGGACTTCTAACAGTTTAACCCTTTAATTTATGACCCTCCTTAAGAACAAAAGAAACAAAGATGACTTCAACTTTAAACTACAAAATAAACACAGCATTACTCTGGGTGTCTGAAGGGGAGGGGGGACTTAGCTATGGGTCAACGCTGGACGTGCCAGTGCACTTGGGGACCCTTGGCTGTCACATGATGGCCGTGTGATCCCTGACACATGAAGACCCCCGCGGCCTACCGGCCGCGTGGGCTTCATTTTCTAAACCTAACCCTGCCAGTGCCGTTCTAATCCGATCCAGACACTCTGTCCTTTCCTCTCTAACGGCCCCAGTCCACCGGCTACAAAACCTAATTTACCTAAGCCTAATCTTGGCCCATTCTAAACTTAACCAGGTGATGATGAATAAAAGGCCTGATTGCCGGGATTCACTCCGGTAAAGAGCTCAATAACCCAATTTAGGGTAATGACGCCTAAATCTTGACCTTTCTGAACCTAACCTATTTTGGAATACTCCGGTAGAAACCATATGCAAGCTGATGGCCTCTCTACCGGGGGCGTGGCCTAGAATCTGTATATAAACCAGGAGTGACAGAGCACAAGTCATTTTGTCAGGATGTACCAGAGGGGAAACAGCTCATTTGAAATGCAGAATTTAAGATTGAAAAGCTGAAGAAGCAGAATTTAATAAGTGTGGTTGCTGAAGAAGGCACAGTAAAAAGCCGAAACGTCCGACGATACACACTTTTGAACCCTAAGAACCAGAGAAAGGCAAAGCCAGCAAGAACAATGATAAGGGACTTCTAACAGTTTAACCCTTTAATTTATGACCCTCCTTAAGAACAAAAGAAACAAAGATGACTTCAACTTTAAACTACAAAATAAACACAGCATTACTCTGGGTGTCTGAAGGGGAGGGGGGACTTAGCTATGGGTCAACGCTGGACGTGCCAGTGCACTTGGGGACCCTTGGCTGTCACATGATGGCCGTGTGATCCCTGACACATGAAGACCCCCGCGGCCTACCGGCCGCGTGGGCTTCATTTTCTAAACCTAACCCTGCCAGTGCCGTTCTAATCCGATCCAGACACTCTGTCCTTTCCTCTCTAACGGCCCCAGTCCACCGGCTACAAAACCTAATTTACCTAAGCCTAATCTTGGCCCATTCTAAACTTAACCAGGTGATGATGAATAAAAGGCCTGATTGCCGGGATTCACTCCGGTAAAGAGCTCAATAACCCAATTTAGGGTAATGACGCCTAAATCTTGACCTTTCTGAACCTAACCTATTTTGGAATACTCCGGTAGAAACCATATGCAAGCTGATGGCCTCTCTACCGGGGGCGTGGCCTAGAATCTGTATATAAACCAGGAGTGACAGAGCACAAGTCATTTTGTCAGGATGTACCAGAGGGGAAACAGCTCATTTGAAATGCAGAATTTAAGATTGAAAAGCTGAAGAAGCAGAATTTAATAAGTGTGGTTGCTGAAGAAGGCACAGTAAAAAGCCGAAACGTCCGACGATACACACTTTTGAACCCTAAGAACCAGAGAAAGGCAAAGCCAGCAAGAACAATGATAAGGGACTTCTAACAGTTTAACCCTTTAATTTATGACCCTCCTTAAGAACAAAAGAAACAAAGATGACTTCAACTTTAAACTACAAAATAAACACAGCATTACTCTGGGTGTCTGAAGGGGAGGGGGGACTTAGCTATGGGTCAACGCTGGACGTGCCAGTGCACTTGGGGACCCTTGGCTGTCACATGATGGCCGTGTGATCCCTGACACATGAAGACCCCCGCGGCCTACCGGCCGCGTGGGCTTCATTTTCTAAACCTAACCCTGCCAGTGCCGTTCTAATCCGATCCAGACACTCTGTCCTTTCCTCTCTAACGGCCCCAGTCCACCGGCTACAAAACCTAATTTACCTAAGCCTAATCTTGGCCCATTCTAAACTTAACCAGGTGATGATGAATAAAAGGCCTGATTGCCGGGATTCACTCCGGTAAAGAGCTCAATAACCCAATTTAGGGTAATGACGCCTAAATCTTGACCTTTCTGAACCTAACCTATTTTGGAATACTCCGGTAGAAACCATATGCAAGCTGATGGCCTCTCTACCGGGGGCGTGGCCTAGAATCTGTATATAAACCAGGAGTGACAGAGCACAAGTCATTTTGTCAGGATGTACCAGAGGGGAAACAGCTCATTTGAAATGCAGAATTTAAGATTGAAAAGCTGAAGAAGCAGAATTTAATAAGTGTGGTTGCTGAAGAAGGCACAGTAAAAAGCCGAAACGTCCGACGATACACACTTTTGAACCCTAAGAACCAGAGAAAGGCAAAGCCAGCAAGAACAATGATAAGGGACTTCTAACAGTTTAACCCTTTAATTTATGACCCTCCTTAAGAACAAAAGAAACAAAGATGACTTCAACTTTAAACTACAAAATAAACACAGCATTACTCTGGGTGTCTGAAGGGGAGGGGGGACTTAGCTATGGGTCAACGCTGGACGTGCCAGTGCACTTGGGGACCCTTGGCTGTCACATGATGGCCGTGTGATCCCTGACACATGAAGACCCCCGCGGCCTACCGGCCGCGTGGGCTTCATTTTCTAAACCTAACCCTGCCAGTGCCGTTCTAATCCGATCCAGACACTCTGTCCTTTCCTCTCTAACGGCCCCAGTCCACCGGCTACAAAACCTAATTTACCTAAGCCTAATCTTGGCCCATTCTAAACTTAACCAGGTGATGATGAATAAAAGGCCTGATTGCCGGGATTCACTCCGGTAAAGAGCTCAATAACCCAATTTAGGGTAATGACGCCTAAATCTTGACCTTTCTGAACCTAACCTATTTTGGAATACTCCGGTAGAAACCATATGCAAGCTGATGGCCTCTCTACCGGGGGCGTGGCCTAGAATCTGTATATAAACCAGGAGTGACAGAGCACAAGTCATTTTGTCAGGATGTACCAGAGGGGAAACAGCTCATTTGAAATGCAGAATTTAAGATTGAAAAGCTGAAGAAGCAGAATTTAATAAGTGTGGTTGCTGAAGAAGGCACAGTAAAAAGCCGAAACGTCCGACGATACACACTTTTGAACCCTAAGAACCAGAGAAAGGCAAAGCCAGCAAGAACAATGATAAGGGACTTCTAACAGTTTAACCCTTTAATTTATGACCCTCCTTAAGAACAAAAGAAACAAAGATGACTTCAACTTTAAACTACAAAATAAACACAGCATTACTCTGGGTGTCTGAAGGGGAGGGGGGACTTAGCTATGGGTCAACGCTGGACGTGCCAGTGCACTTGGGGACCCTTGGCTGTCACATGATGGCCGTGTGATCCCTGACACATGAAGACCCCCGCGGCCTACCGGCCGCGTGGGCTTCATTTTCTAAACCTAACCCTGCCAGTGCCGTTCTAATCCGATCCAGACACTCTGTCCTTTCCTCTCTAACGGCCCCAGTCCACCGGCTACAAAACCTAATTTACCTAAGCCTAATCTTGGCCCATTCTAAACTTAACCAGGTGATGATGAATAAAAGGCCTGATTGCCGGGATTCACTCCGGTAAAGAGCTCAATAACCCAATTTAGGGTAATGACGCCTAAATCTTGACCTTTCTGAACCTAACCTATTTTGGAATACTCCGGTAGAAACCATATGCAAGCTGATGGCCTCTCTACCGGGGGCGTGGCCTAGAATCTGTATATAAACCAGGAGTGACAGAGCACAAGTCATTTTGTCAGGATGTACCAGAGGGGAAACAGCTCATTTGAAATGCAGAATTTAAGATTGAAAAGCTGAAGAAGCAGAATTTAATAAGTGTGGTTGCTGAAGAAGGCACAGTAAAAAGCCGAAACGTCCGACGATACACACTTTTGAACCCTAAGAACCAGAGAAAGGCAAAGCCAGCAAGAACAATGATAAGGGACTTCTAACAGTTTAACCCTTTAATTTATGACCCTCCTTAAGAACAAAAGAAACAAAGATGACTTCAACTTTAAACTACAAAATAAACACAGCATTACTCTGGGTGTCTGAAGGGGAGGGGGGACTTAGCTATGGGTCAACGCTGGACGTGCCAGTGCACTTGGGGACCCTTGGCTGTCACATGATGGCCGTGTGATCCCTGACACATGAAGACCCCCGCGGCCTACCGGCCGCGTGGGCTTCATTTTCTAAACCTAACCCTGCCAGTGCCGTTCTAATCCGATCCAGACACTCTGTCCTTTCCTCTCTAACGGCCCCAGTCCACCGGCTACAAAACCTAATTTACCTAAGCCTAATCTTGGCCCATTCTAAACTTAACCAGGTGATGATGAATAAAAGGCCTGATTGCCGGGATTCACTCCGGTAAAGAGCTCAATAACCCAATTTAGGGTAATGACGCCTAAATCTTGACCTTTCTGAACCTAACCTATTTTGGAATACTCCGGTAGAAACCATATGCAAGCTGATGGCCTCTCTACCGGGGGCGTGGCCTAGAATCTGTATATAAACCAGGAGTGACAGAGCACAAGTCATTTTGTCAGGATGTACCAGAGGGGAAACAGCTCATTTGAAATGCAGAATTTAAGATTGAAAAGCTGAAGAAGCAGAATTTAATAAGTGTGGTTGCTGAAGAAGGCACAGTAAAAAGCCGAAACGTCCGACGATACACACTTTTGAACCCTAAGAACCAGAGAAAGGCAAAGCCAGCAAGAACAATGATAAGGGACTTCTAACAGTTTAACCCTTTAATTTATGACCCTCCTTAAGAACAAAAGAAACAAAGATGACTTCAACTTTAAACTACAAAATAAACACAGCATTACTCTGGGTGTCTGAAGGGGAGGGGGGACTTAGCTATGGGTCAACGCTGGACGTGCCAGTGCACTTGGGGACCCTTGGCTGTCACATGATGGCCGTGTGATCCCTGACACATGAAGACCCCCGCGGCCTACCGGCCGCGTGGGCTTCATTTTCTAAACCTAACCCTGCCAGTGCCGTTCTAATCCGATCCAGACACTCTGTCCTTTCCTCTCTAACGGCCCCAGTCCACCGGCTACAAAACCTAATTTACCTAAGCCTAATCTTGGCCCATTCTAAACTTAACCAGGTGATGATGAATAAAAGGCCTGATTGCCGGGATTCACTCCGGTAAAGAGCTCAATAACCCAATTTAGGGTAATGACGCCTAAATCTTGACCTTTCTGAACCTAACCTATTTTGGAATACTCCGGTAGAAACCATGTGCAAGCTGATGGCCTCTCTACCGGGGGCGTGGCCTAGAATCTGTATATAAACCAGGAGTGACAGAGCACAAGTCATTTTGTCAGGATGTACCAGAGGGGAAACAGCTCATTTGAAATGCAGAATTTAAGATTGAAAAGCTGAAGAAGCAGAATTTAATAAGTGTGGTTGCTGAAGAAGGCACAGTAAAAAGCCGAAACGTCCGACGATACACACTTTTGAACCCTAAGAACCAGAGAAAGGCAAAGCCAGCAAGAACAATGATAAGGGACTTCTAACAGTTTAACCCTTTAATTTATGACCCTCCTTAAGAACAAAAGAAACAAAGATGACTTCAACTTTAAACTACAAAATAAACACAGCATTACTCTGGGTGTCTGAAGGGGAGGGGGGACTTAGCTATGGGTCAACGCTGGACGTGCCAGTGCACTTGGGGACCCTTGGCTGTCACATGATGGCCGTGTGATCCCTGACACATGAAGACCCCCGCGGCCTACCGGCCGCGTGGGCTTCATTTTCTAAACCTAACCCTGCCAGTGCCGTTCTAATCCGATCCAGACACTCTGTCCTTTCCTCTCTAACGGCCCCAGTCCACCGGCTACAAAACCTAATTTACCTAAGCCTAATCTTGGCCCATTCTAAACTTAACCAGGTGATGATGAATAAAAGGCCTGATTGCCGGGATTCACTCCGGTAAAGAGCTCAATAACCCAATTTAGGGTAATGACGCCTAAATCTTGACCTTTCTGAACCTAACCTATTTTGGAATACTCCGGTAGAAACCATATGCAAGCTGATGGCCTCTCTACCGGGGGCGTGGCCTAGAATCTGTATATAAACCAGGAGTGACAGAGCACAAGTCATTTTGTCAGGATGTACCAGAGGGGAAACAGCTCATTTGAAATGCAGAATTTAAGATTGAAAAGCTGAAGAAGCAGAATTTAATAAGTGTGGTTGCTGAAGAAGGCACAGTAAAAAGCCGAAACGTCCGACGATACACACTTTTGAACCCTAAGAACCAGAGAAAGGCAAAGCCAGCAAGAACAATGATAAGGGACTTCTAACAGTTTAACCCTTTAATTTATGACCCTCCTTAAGAACAAAAGAAACAAAGATGACTTCAACTTTAAACTACAAAATAAACACAGCATTACTCTGGGTGTCTGAAGGGGAGGGGGGACTTAGCTATGGGTCAACGCTGGACGTGCCAGTGCACTTGGGGACCCTTGGCTGTCACATGATGGCCGTGTGATCCCTGACACATGAAGACCCCCGCGGCCTACCGGCCGCGTGGGCTTCATTTTCTAAACCTAACCCTGCCAGTGCCGTTCTAATCCGATCCAGACACTCTGTCCTTTCCTCTCTAACGGCCCCAGTCCACCGGCTACAAAACCTAATTTACCTAAGCCTAATCTTGGCCCATTCTAAACTTAACCAGGTGATGATGAATAAAAGGCCTGATTGCCGGGATTCACTCCGGTAAAGAGCTCAATAACCCAATTTAGGGTAATGACGCCTAAATCTTGACCTTTCTGAACCTAACCTATTTTGGAATACTCCGGTAGAAACCATATGCAAGCTGATGGCCTCTCTACCGGGGGCGTGGCCTAGAATCTGTATATAAACCAGGAGTGACAGAGCACAAGTCATTTTGTCAGGATGTACCAGAGGGGAAACAGCTCATTTGAAATGCAGAATTTAAGATTGAAAAGCTGAAGAAGCAGAATTTAATAAGTGTGGTTGCTGAAGAAGGCACAGTAAAAAGCCGAAACGTCCGACGATACACACTTTTGAACCCTAAGAACCAGAGAAAGGCAAAGCCAGCAAGAACAATGATAAGGGACTTCTAACAGTTTAACCCTTTAATTTATGACCCTCCTTAAGAACAAAAGAAACAAAGATGACTTCAACTTTAAACTACAAAATAAACACAGCATTACTCTGGGTGTCTGAAGGGGAGGGGGGACTTAGCTATGGGTCAACGCTGGACGTGCCAGTGCACTTGGGGACCCTTGGCTGTCACATGATGGCCGTGTGATCCCTGACACATGAAGACCCCCGCGGCCTACCGGCCGCGTGGGCTTCATTTTCTAAACCTAACCCTGCCAGTGCCGTTCTAATCCGATCCAGACACTCTGTCCTTTCCTCTCTAACGGCCCCAGTCCACCGGCTACAAAACCTAATTTACCTAAGCCTAATCTTGGCCCATTCTAAACTTAACCAGGTGATGATGAATAAAAGGCCTGATTGCCGGGATTCACTCCGGTAAAGAGCTCAATAACCCAATTTAGGGTAATGACGCCTAAATCTTGACCTTTCTGAACCTAACCTATTTTGGAATACTCCGGTAGAAACCATATGCAAGCTGATGGCCTCTCTACCGGGGGCGTGGCCTAGAATCTGTATATAAACCAGGAGTGACAGAGCACAAGTCATTTTGTCAGGATGTACCAGAGGGGAAACAGCTCATTTGAAATGCAGAATTTAAGATTGAAAAGCTGAAGAAGCAGAATTTAATAAGTGTGGTTGCTGAAGAAGGCACAGTAAAAAGCCGAAACGTCCGACGATACACACTTTTGAACCCTAAGAACCAGAGAAAGGCAAAGCCAGCAAGAACAATGATAAGGGACTTCTAACAGTTTAACCCTTTAATTTATGACCCTCCTTAAGAACAAAAGAAACAAAGATGACTTCAACTTTAAACTACAAAATAAACACAGCATTACTCTGGGTGTCTGAAGGGGAGGGGGGACTTAGCTATGGGTCAACGCTGGACGTGCCAGTGCACTTGGGGACCCTTGGCTGTCACATGATGGCCGTGTGATCCCTGACACATGAAGACCCCCGCGGCCTACCGGCCGCGTGGGCTTCATTTTCTAAACCTAACCCTGCCAGTGCCGTTCTAATCCGATCCAGACACTCTGTCCTTTCCTCTCTAACGGCCCCAGTCCACCGGCTACAAAACCTAATTTACCTAAGCCTAATCTTGGCCCATTCTAAACTTAACCAGGTGATGATGAATAAAAGGCCTGATTGCCGGGATTCACTCCGGTAAAGAGCTCAATAACCCAATTTAGGGTAATGACGCCTAAATCTTGACCTTTCTGAACCTAACCTATTTTGGAATACTCCGGTAGAAACCATATGCAAGCTGATGGCCTCTCTACCGGGGGCGTGGCCTAGAATCTGTATATAAACCAGGAGTGACAGAGCACAAGTCATTTTGTCAGGATGTACCAGAGGGGAAACAGCTCATTTGAAATGCAGAATTTAAGATTGAAAAGCTGAAGAAGCAGAATTTAATAAGTGTGGTTGCTGAAGAAGGCACAGTAAAAAGCCGAAACGTCCGACGATACACACTTTTGAACCCTAAGAACCAGAGAAAGGCAAAGCCAGCAAGAACAATGATAAGGGACTTCTAACAGTTTAACCCTTTAATTTATGACCCTCCTTAAGAACAAAAGAAACAAAGATGACTTCAACTTTAAACTACAAAATAAACACAGCATTACTCTGGGTGTCTGAAGGGGAGGGGGGACTTAGCTATGGGTCAACGCTGGACGTGCCAGTGCACTTGGGGACCCTTGGCTGTCACATGATGGCCGTGTGATCCCTGACACATGAAGACCCCCGCGGCCTACCGGCCGCGTGGGCTTCATTTTCTAAACCTAACCCTGCCAGTGCCGTTCTAATCCGATCCAGACACTCTGTCCTTTCCTCTCTAACGGCCCCAGTCCACCGGCTACAAAACCTAATTTACCTAAGCCTAATCTTGGCCCATTCTAAACTTAACCAGGTGATGATGAATAAAAGGCCTGATTGCCGGGATTCACTCCGGTAAAGAGCTCAATAACCCAATTTAGGGTAATGACGCCTAAATCTTGACCTTTCTGAACCTAACCTATTTTGGAATACTCCGGTAGAAACCATATGCAAGCTGATGGCCTCTCTACCGGGGGCGTGGCCTAGAATCTGTATATAAACCAGGAGTGACAGAGCACAAGTCATTTTGTCAGGATGTACCAGAGGGGAAACAGCTCATTTGAAATGCAGAATTTAAGATTGAAAAGCTGAAGAAGCAGAATTTAATAAGTGTGGTTGCTGAAGAAGGCACAGTAAAAAGCCGAAACGTCCGACGATACACACTTTTGAACCCTAAGAACCAGAGAAAGGCAAAGCCAGCAAGAACAATGATAAGGGACTTCTAACAGTTTAACCCTTTAATTTATGACCCTCCTTAAGAACAAAAGAAACAAAGATGACTTCAACTTTAAACTACAAAATAAACACAGCATTACTCTGGGTGTCTGAAGGGGAGGGGGGACTTAGCTATGGGTCAACGCTGGACGTGCCAGTGCACTTGGGGACCCTTGGCTGTCACATGATGGCCGTGTGATCCCTGACACATGAAGACCCCCGCGGCCTACCGGCCGCGTGGGCTTCATTTTCTAAACCTAACCCTGCCAGTGCCGTTCTAATCCGATCCAGACACTCTGTCCTTTCCTCTCTAACGGCCCCAGTCCACCGGCTACAAAACCTAATTTACCTAAGCCTAATCTTGGCCCATTCTAAACTTAACCAGGTGATGATGAATAAAAGGCCTGATTGCCGGGATTCACTCCGGTAAAGAGCTCAATAACCCAATTTAGGGTAATGACGCCTAAATCTTGACCTTTCTGAACCTAACCTATTTTGGAATACTCCGGTAGAAACCATATGCAAGCTGATGGCCTCTCTACCGGGGGCGTGGCCTAGAATCTGTATATAAACCAGGAGTGACAGAGCACAAGTCATTTTGTCAGGATGTACCAGAGGGGAAACAGCTCATTTGAAATGCAGAATTTAAGATTGAAAAGCTGAAGAAGCAGAATTTAATAAGTGTGGTTGCTGAAGAAGGCACAGTAAAAAGCCGAAACGTCCGACGATACACACTTTTGAACCCTAAGAACCAGAGAAAGGCAAAGCCAGCAAGAACAATGATAAGGGACTTCTAACAGTTTAACCCTTTAATTTATGACCCTCCTTAAGAACAAAAGAAACAAAGATGACTTCAACTTTAAACTACAAAATAAACACAGCATTACTCTGGGTGTCTGAAGGGGAGGGGGGACTTAGCTATGGGTCAACGCTGGACGTGCCAGTGCACTTGGGGACCCTTGGCTGTCACATGATGGCCGTGTGATCCCTGACACATGAAGACCCCCGCGGCCTACCGGCCGCGTGGGCTTCATTTTCTAAACCTAACCCTGCCAGTGCCGTTCTAATCCGATCCAGACACTCTGTCCTTTCCTCTCTAACGGCCCCAGTCCACCGGCTACAAAACCTAATTTACCTAAGCCTAATCTTGGCCCATTCTAAACTTAACCAGGTGATGATGAATAAAAGGCCTGATTGCCGGGATTCACTCCGGTAAAGAGCTCAATAACCCAATTTAGGGTAATGACGCCTAAATCTTGACCTTTCTGAACCTAACCTATTTTGGAATACTCCGGTAGAAACCATATGCAAGCTGATGGCCTCTCTACCGGGGGCGTGGCCTAGAATCTGTATATAAACCAGGAGTGACAGAGCACAAGTCATTTTGTCAGGATGTACCAGAGGGGAAACAGCTCATTTGAAATGCAGAATTTAAGATTGAAAAGCTGAAGAAGCAGAATTTAATAAGTGTGGTTGCTGAAGAAGGCACAGTAAAAAGCCGAAACGTCCGACGATACACACTTTTGAACCCTAAGAACCAGAGAAAGGCAAAGCCAGCAAGAACAATGATAAGGGACTTCTAACAGTTTAACCCTTTAATTTATGACCCTCCTTAAGAACAAAAGAAACAAAGATGACTTCAACTTTAAACTACAAAATAAACACAGCATTACTCTGGGTGTCTGAAGGGGAGGGGGGACTTAGCTATGGGTCAACGCTGGACGTGCCAGTGCACTTGGGGACCCTTGGCTGTCACATGATGGCCGTGTGATCCCTGACACATGAAGACCCCCGCGGCCTACCGGCCGCGTGGGCTTCATTTTCTAAACCTAACCCTGCCAGTGCCGTTCTAATCCGATCCAGACACTCTGTCCTTTCCTCTCTAACGGCCCCAGTCCACCGGCTACAAAACCTAATTTACCTAAGCCTAATCTTGGCCCATTCTAAACTTAACCAGGTGATGATGAATAAAAGGCCTGATTGCCGGGATTCACTCCGGTAAAGAGCTCAATAACCCAATTTAGGGTAATGACGCCTAAATCTTGACCTTTCTGAACCTAACCTATTTTGGAATACTCCGGTAGAAACCATATGCAAGCTGATGGCCTCTCTACCGGGGGCGTGGCCTAGAATCTGTATATAAACCAGGAGTGACAGAGCACAAGTCATTTTGTCAGGATGTACCAGAGGGGAAACAGCTCATTTGAAATGCAGAATTTAAGATTGAAAAGCTGAAGAAGCAGAATTTAATAAGTGTGGTTGCTGAAGAAGGCACAGTAAAAAGCCGAAACGTCCGACGATACACACTTTTGAACCCTAAGAACCAGAGAAAGGCAAAGCCAGCAAGAACAATGATAAGGGACTTCTAACAGTTTAACCCTTTAATTTATGACCCTCCTTAAGAACAAAAGAAACAAAGATGACTTCAACTTTAAACTACAAAATAAACACAGCATTACTCTGGGTGTCTGAAGGGGAGGGGGGACTTAGCTATGGGTCAACGCTGGACGTGCCAGTGCACTTGGGGACCCTTGGCTGTCACATGATGGCCGTGTGATCCCTGACACATGAAGACCCCCGCGGCCTACCGGCCGCGTGGGCTTCATTTTCTAAACCTAACCCTGCCAGTGCCGTTCTAATCCGATCCAGACACTCTGTCCTTTCCTCTCTAACGGCCCCAGTCCACCGGCTACAAAACCTAATTTACCTAAGCCTAATCTTGGCCCATTCTAAACTTAACCAGGTGATGATGAATAAAAGGCCTGATTGCCGGGATTCACTCCGGTAAAGAGCTCAATAACCCAATTTAGGGTAATGACGCCTAAATCTTGACCTTTCTGAACCTAACCTATTTTGGAATACTCCGGTAGAAACCATATGCAAGCTGATGGCCTCTCTACCGGGGGCGTGGCCTAGAATCTGTATATAAACCAGGAGTGACAGAGCACAAGTCATTTTGTCAGGATGTACCAGAGGGGAAACAGCTCATTTGAAATGCAGAATTTAAGATTGAAAAGCTGAAGAAGCAGAATTTAATAAGTGTGGTTGCTGAAGAAGGCACAGTAAAAAGCCGAAACGTCCGACGATACACACTTTTGAACCCTAAGAACCAGAGAAAGGCAAAGCCAGCAAGAACAATGATAAGGGACTTCTAACAGTTTAACCCTTTAATTTATGACCCTCCTTAAGAACAAAAGAAACAAAGATGACTTCAACTTTAAACTACAAAATAAACACAGCATTACTCTGGGTGTCTGAAGGGGAGGGGGGACTTAGCTATGGGTCAACGCTGGACGTGCCAGTGCACTTGGGGACCCTTGGCTGTCACATGATGGCCGTGTGATCCCTGACACATGAAGACCCCCGCGGCCTACCGGCCGCGTGGGCTTCATTTTCTAAACCTAACCCTGCCAGTGCCGTTCTAATCCGATCCAGACACTCTGTCCTTTCCTCTCTAACGGCCCCAGTCCACCGGCTACAAAACCTAATTTACCTAAGCCTAATCTTGGCCCATTCTAAACTTAACCAGGTGATGATGAATAAAAGGCCTGATTGCCGGGATTCACTCCGGTAAAGAGCTCAATAACCCAATTTAGGGTAATGACGCCTAAATCTTGACCTTTCTGAACCTAACCTATTTTGGAATACTCCGGTAGAAACCATATGCAAGCTGATGGCCTCTCTACCGGGGGCGTGGCCTAGAATCTGTATATAAACCAGGAGTGACAGAGCACAAGTCATTTTGTCAGGATGTACCAGAGGGGAAACAGCTCATTTGAAATGCAGAATTTAAGATTGAAAAGCTGAAGAAGCAGAATTTAATAAGTGTGGTTGCTGAAGAAGGCACAGTAAAAAGCCGAAACGTCCGACGATACACACTTTTGAACCCTAAGAACCAGAGAAAGGCAAAGCCAGCAAGAACAATGATAAGGGACTTCTAACAGTTTAACCCTTTAATTTATGACCCTCCTTAAGAACAAAAGAAACAAAGATGACTTCAACTTTAAACTACAAAATAAACACAGCATTACTCTGGGTGTCTGAAGGGGAGGGGGGACTTAGCTATGGGTCAACGCTGGACGTGCCAGTGCACTTGGGGACCCTTGGCTGTCACATGATGGCCGTGTGATCCCTGACACATGAAGACCCCCGCGGCCTACCGGCCGCGTGGGCTTCATTTTCTAAACCTAACCCTGCCAGTGCCGTTCTAATCCGATCCAGACACTCTGTCCTTTCCTCTCTAACGGCCCCAGTCCACCGGCTACAAAACCTAATTTACCTAAGCCTAATCTTGGCCCATTCTAAACTTAACCAGGTGATGATGAATAAAAGGCCTGATTGCCGGGATTCACTCCGGTAAAGAGCTCAATAACCCAATTTAGGGTAATGACGCCTAAATCTTGACCTTTCTGAACCTAACCTATTTTGGAATACTCCGGTAGAAACCATATGCAAGCTGATGGCCTCTCTACCGGGGGCGTGGCCTAGAATCTGTATATAAACCAGGAGTGACAGAGCACAAGTCATTTTGTCAGGATGTACCAGAGGGGAAACAGCTCATTTGAAATGCAGAATTTAAGATTGAAAAGCTGAAGAAGCAGAATTTAATAAGTGTGGTTGCTGAAGAAGGCACAGTAAAAAGCCGAAACGTCCGACGATACACACTTTTGAACCCTAAGAACCAGAGAAAGGCAAAGCCAGCAAGAACAATGATAAGGGACTTCTAACAGTTTAACCCTTTAATTTATGACCCTCCTTAAGAACAAAAGAAACAAAGATGACTTCAACTTTAAACTACAAAATAAACACAGCATTACTCTGGGTGTCTGAAGGGGAGGGGGGACTTAGCTATGGGTCAACGCTGGACGTGCCAGTGCACTTGGGGACCCTTGGCTGTCACATGATGGCCGTGTGATCCCTGACACATGAAGACCCCCGCGGCCTACCGGCCGCGTGGGCTTCATTTTCTAAACCTAACCCTGCCAGTGCCGTTCTAATCCGATCCAGACACTCTGTCCTTTCCTCTCTAACGGCCCCAGTCCACCGGCTACAAAACCTAATTTACCTAAGCCTAATCTTGGCCCATTCTAAACTTAACCAGGTGATGATGAATAAAAGGCCTGATTGCCGGGATTCACTCCGGTAAAGAGCTCAATAACCCAATTTAGGGTAATGACGCCTAAATCTTGACCTTTCTGAACCTAACCTATTTTGGAATACTCCGGTAGAAACCATATGCAAGCTGATGGCCTCTCTACCGGGGGCGTGGCCTAGAATCTGTATATAAACCAGGAGTGACAGAGCACAAGTCATTTTGTCAGGATGTACCAGAGGGGAAACAGCTCATTTGAAATGCAGAATTTAAGATTGAAAAGCTGAAGAAGCAGAATTTAATAAGTGTGGTTGCTGAAGAAGGCACAGTAAAAAGCCGAAACGTCCGACGATACACACTTTTGAACCCTAAGAACCAGAGAAAGGCAAAGCCAGCAAGAACAATGATAAGGGACTTCTAACAGTTTAACCCTTTAATTTATGACCCTCCTTAAGAACAAAAGAAACAAAGATGACTTCAACTTTAAACTACAAAATAAACACAGCATTACTCTGGGTGTCTGAAGGGGAGGGGGGACTTAGCTATGGGTCAACGCTGGACGTGCCAGTGCACTTGGGGACCCTTGGCTGTCACATGATGGCCGTGTGATCCCTGACACATGAAGACCCCCGCGGCCTACCGGCCGCGTGGGCTTCATTTTCGAAACCTAACCCTGCCAGTGCCGTTCTAATCCGATCCAGACACTCTGTCCTTTCCTCTCTAACGGCCCCAGTCCACCGGCTACAAAACCTAATTTACCTAAGCCTAATCTTGGCCCATTCTAAACTTAACCAGGTGATGATGAATAAAAGGCCTGATTGCCGGGATTCACTCCGGTAAAGAGCTCAATAACCCAATTTAGGGTAATGACGCCTAAATCTTGACCTTTCTGAACCTAACCTATTTTTTGAATACTGGGGCGTGGCCTAGAATCTGTATATAAACCAGGAGTGACAGAGCACAAGTCATTTTGTCAGGATGTACCAGAGGGGAAACAGCTCATTTGAAATGCAGAATTTAAGATTGAAAAGCTGAAGAAGCAGAATTTAATAAGTGTGGTTGCTGAAGAAGGCACAGTAAAAAGCCGAAACGTCCGACGATACACACTTTTGAACCCTAAGAACCAGAGAAAGGCAAAGCCAGCAAGAACAATGATAAGGGACTTCTAACAGTTTAACCCTTTAATTTATGACCCTCCTTAAGAACAAAAGAAACAAAGATGACTTCAACTTTAAACTACAAAATAAACACAGCATTACTCTGGGTGTCTGAAGGGGAGGGGGGACTTAGCTATGGGTCAACGCTGGACGTGCCAGTGCACTTGGGGACCCTTGGCTGTCACATGATGGCCGTGTGATCCCTGACACATGAAGACCCCCGCGGCCTACCGGCCGCGTGGGCTTCATTTTCTAAACCTAACCCTGCCAGTGCCGTTCTAATCCGATCCAGACACTCTGTCCTTTCCTCTCTAACGGCCCCAGTCCACCGGCTACAAAACCTAATTTACCTAAGCCTAATCTTGGCCCATTCTAAACTTAACCAGGTGATGATGAATAAAAGGCCTGATTGCCGGGATTCACTCCGGTAAAGAGCTCAATAACCCAATTTAGGGTAATGACGCCTAAATCTTGACCTTTCTGAACCTAACCTATTTTGGAATACTCCGGTAGAAACCATATGCAAGCTGATGGCCTCTCTACCGGGGGCGTGGCCTAGAATCTGTATATAAACCAGGAGTGACAGAGCACAAGTCATTTTGTCAGGATGTACCAGAGGGGAAACAGCTCATTTGAAATGCAGAATTTAAGATTGAAAAGCTGAAGAAGCAGAATTTAATAAGTGTGGTTGCTGAAGAAGGCACAGTAAAAAGCCGAAACGTCCGACGATACACACTTTTGAACCCTAAGAACCAGAGAAAGGCAAAGCCAGCAAGAACAATGATAAGGGACTTCTAACAGTTTAACCCTTTAATTTATGACCCTCCTTAAGAACAAAAGAAACAAAGATGACTTCAACTTTAAACTACAAAATAAACACAGCATTACTCTGGGTGTCTGAAGGGGAGGGGGGACTTAGCTATGGGTCAACGCTGGACGTGCCAGTGCACTTGGGGACCCTTGGCTGTCACATGATGGCCGTGTGATCCCTGACACATGAAGACCCCCGCGGCCTACCGGCCGCGTGGGCTTCATTTTCTAAACCTAACCCTGCCAGTGCCGTTCTAATCCGATCCAGACACTCTGTCCTTTCCTCTCTAACGGCCCCAGTCCACCGGCTACAAAACCTAATTTACCTAAGCCTAATCTTGGCCCATTCTAAACTTAACCAGGTGATGATGAATAAAAGGCCTGATTGCCGGGATTCACTCCGGTAAAGAGCTCAATAACCCAATTTAGGGTAATGACGCCTAAATCTTGACCTTTCTGAACCTAACCTATTTTGGAATACTCCGGTAGAAACCATATGCAAGCTGATGGCCTCTCTACCGGGGGCGTGGCCTAGAATCTGTATATAAACCAGGAGTGACAGAGCACAAGTCATTTTGTCAGGATGTACCAGAGGGGAAACAGCTCATTTGAAATGCAGAATTTAAGATTGAAAAGCTGAAGAAGCAGAATTTAATAAGTGTGGTTGCTGAAGAAGGCACAGTAAAAAGCCGAAACGTCCGACGATACACACTTTTGAACCCTAAGAACCAGAGAAAGGCAAAGCCAGCAAGAACAATGATAAGGGACTTCTAACAGTTTAACCCTTTAATTTATGACCCTCCTTAAGAACAAAAGAAACAAAGATGACTTCAACTTTAAACTACAAAATAAACACAGCATTACTCTGGGTGTCTGAAGGGGAGGGGGGACTTAGCTATGGGTCAACGCTGGACGTGCCAGTGCACTTGGGGACCCTTGGCTGTCACATGATGGCCGTGTGATCCCTGACACATGAAGACCCCCGCGGCCTACCGGCCGCGTGGGCTTCATTTTCTAAACCTAACCCTGCCAGTGCCGTTCTAATCCGATCCAGACACTCTGTCCTTTCCTCTCTAACGGCCCCAGTCCACCGGCTACAAAACCTAATTTACCTAAGCCTAATCTTGGCCCATTCTAAACTTAACCAGGTGATGATGAATAAAAGGCCTGATTGCCGGGATTCACTCCGGTAAAGAGCTCAATAACCCAATTTAGGGTAATGACGCCTAAATCTTGACCTTTCTGAACCTAACCTATTTTGGAATACTCCGGTAGAAACCATATGCAAGCTGATGGCCTCTCTACCGGGGGCGTGGCCTAGAATCTGTATATAAACCAGGAGTGACAGAGCACAAGTCATTTTGTCAGGATGTACCAGAGGGGAAACAGCTCATTTGAAATGCAGAATTTAAGATTGAAAAGCTGAAGAAGCAGAATTTAATAAGTGTGGTTGCTGAAGAAGGCACAGTAAAAAGCCGAAACGTCCGACGATACACACTTTTGAACCCTAAGAACCAGAGAAAGGCAAAGCCAGCAAGAACAATGATAAGGGACTTCTAACAGTTTAACCCTTTAATTTATGACCCTCCTTAAGAACAAAAGAAACAAAGATGACTTCAACTTTAAACTACAAAATAAACACAGCATTACTCTGGGTGTCTGAAGGGGAGGGGGGACTTAGCTATGGGTCAACGCTGGACGTGCCAGTGCACTTGGGGACCCTTGGCTGTCACATGATGGCCGTGTGATCCCTGACACATGAAGACCCCCGCGGCCTACCGGCCGCGTGGGCTTCATTTTCTAAACCTAACCCTGCCAGTGCCGTTCTAATCCGATCCAGACACTCTGTCCTTTCCTCTCTAACGGCCCCAGTCCACCGGCTACAAAACCTAATTTACCTAAGCCTAATCTTGGCCCATTCTAAACTTAACCAGGTGATGATGAATAAAAGGCCTGATTGCCGGGATTCACTCCGGTAAAGAGCTCAATAACCCAATTTAGGGTAATGACGCCTAAATCTTGACCTTTCTGAACCTAACCTATTTTGGAATACTCCGGTAGAAACCATATGCAAGCTGATGGCCTCTCTACCGGGGGCGTGGCCTAGAATCTGTATATAAACCAGGAGTGACAGAGCACAAGTCATTTTGTCAGGATGTACCAGAGGGGAAACAGCTCATTTGAAATGCAGAATTTAAGATTGAAAAGCTGAAGAAGCAGAATTTAATAAGTGTGGTTGCTGAAGAAGGCACAGTAAAAAGCCGAAACGTCCGACGATACACACTTTTGAACCCTAAGAACCAGAGAAAGGCAAAGCCAGCAAGAACAATGATAAGGGACTTCTAACAGTTTAACCCTTTAATTTATGACCCTCCTTAAGAACAAAAGAAACAAAGATGACTTCAACTTTAAACTACAAAATAAACACAGCATTACTCTGGGTGTCTGAAGGGGAGGGGGGACTTAGCTATGGGTCAACGCTGGACGTGCCAGTGCACTTGGGGACCCTTGGCTGTCACATGATGGCCGTGTGATCCCTGACACATGAAGACCCCCGCGGCCTACCGGCCGCGTGGGCTTCATTTTCTAAACCTAACCCTGCCAGTGCCGTTCTAATCCGATCCAGACACTCTGTCCTTTCCTCTCTAACGGCCCCAGTCCACCGGCTACAAAACCTAATTTACCTAAGCCTAATCTTGGCCCATTCTAAACTTAACCAGGTGATGATGAATAAAAGGCCTGATTGCCGGGATTCACTCCGGTAAAGAGCTCAATAACCCAATTTAGGGTAATGACGCCTAAATCTTGACCTTTCTGAACCTAACCTATTTTGGAATACTCCGGTAGAAACCATATGCAAGCTGATGGCCTCTCTACCGGGGGCGTGGCCTAGAATCTGTATATAAACCAGGAGTGACAGAGCACAAGTCATTTTGTCAGGATGTACCAGAGGGGAAACAGCTCATTTGAAATGCAGAATTTAAGATTGAAAAGCTGAAGAAGCAGAATTTAATAAGTGTGGTTGCTGAAGAAGGCACAGTAAAAAGCCGAAACGTCCGACGATACACACTTTTGAACCCTAAGAACCAGAGAAAGGCAAAGCCAGCAAGAACAATGATAAGGGACTTCTAACAGTTTAACCCTTTAATTTATGACCCTCCTTAAGAACAAAAGAAACAAAGATGACTTCAACTTTAAACTACAAAATAAACACAGCATTACTCTGGGTGTCTGAAGGGGAGGGGGGACTTAGCTATGGGTCAACGCTGGACGTGCCAGTGCACTTGGGGACCCTTGGCTGTCACATGATGGCCGTGTGATCCCTGACACATGAAGACCCCCGCGGCCTACCGGCCGCGTGGGCTTCATTTTCGAAACCTAACCCTGCCAGTGCCGTTCTAATCCGATCCAGACACTCTGTCCTTTCCTCTCTAACGGCCCCAGTCCACCGGCTACAAAACCTAATTTACCTAAGCCTAATCTTGGCCCATTCTAAACTTAACCAGGTGATGATGAATAAAAGGCCTGATTGCCGGGATTCACTCCGGTAAAGAGCTCAATAACCCAATTTAGGGTAATGACGCCTAAATCTTGACCTTTCTGAACCTAACCTATTTTGGAATACTCCGGTAGAAACCATATGCAAGCTGATGGCCTCTCTACCGGGGGCGTGGCCTAGAATCTGTATATAAACCAGGAGTGACAGAGCACAAGTCATTTTGTCAGGATGTACCAGAGGGGAAACAGCTCATTTGAAATGCAGAATTTAAGATTGAAAAGCTGAAGAAGCAGAATTTAATAAGTGTGGTTGCTGAAGAAGGCACAGTAAAAAGCCGAAACGTCCGACGATACACACTTTTGAACCCTAAGAACCAGAGAAAGGCAAAGCCAGCAAGAACAATGATAAGGGACTTCTAACAGTTTAACCCTTTAATTTATGACCCTCCTTAAGAACAAAAGAAACAAAGATGACTTCAACTTTAAACTACAAAATAAACACAGCATTACTCTGGGTGTCTGAAGGGGAGGGGGGACTTAGCTATGGGTCAACGCTGGACGTGCCAGTGCACTTGGGGACCCTTGGCTGTCACATGATGGCCGTGTGATCCCTGACACATGAAGACCCCCGCGGCCTACCGGCCGCGTGGGCTTCATTTTCTAAACCTAACCCTGCCAGTGCCGTTCTAATCCGATCCAGACACTCTGTCCTTTCCTCTCTAACGGCCCCAGTCCACCGGCTACAAAACCTAATTTACCTAAGCCTAATCTTGGCCCATTCTAAACTTAACCAGGTGATGATGAATAAAAGGCCTGATTGCCGGGATTCACTCCGGTAAAGAGCTCAATAACCCAATTTAGGGTAATGACGCCTAAATCTTGACCTTTCTGAACCTAACCTATTTTGGAATACTCCGGTAGAAACCATATGCAAGCTGATGGCCTCTCTACCGGGGGCGTGGCCTAGAATCTGTATATAAACCAGGAGTGACAGAGCACAAGTCATTTTGTCAGGATGTACCAGAGGGGAAACAGCTCATTTGAAATGCAGAATTTAAGATTGAAAAGCTGAAGAAGCAGAATTTAATAAGTGTGGTTGCTGAAGAAGGCACAGTAAAAAGCCGAAACGTCCGACGATACACACTTTTGAACCCTAAGAACCAGAGAAAGGCAAAGCCAGCAAGAACAATGATAAGGGACTTCTAACAGTTTAACCCTTTAATTTATGACCCTCCTTAAGAACAAAAGAAACAAAGATGACTTCAACTTTAAACTACAAAATAAACACAGCATTACTCTGGGTGTCTGAAGGGGAGGGGGGACTTAGCTATGGGTCAACGCTGGACGTGCCAGTGCACTTGGGGACCCTTGGCTGTCACATGATGGCCGTGTGATCCCTGACACATGAAGACCCCCGCGGCCTACCGGCCGCGTGGGCTTCATTTTCTAAACCTAACCCTGCCAGTGCCGTTCTAATCCGATCCAGACACTCTGTCCTTTCCTCTCTAACGGCCCCAGTCCACCGGCTACAAAACCTAATTTACCTAAGCCTAATCTTGGCCCATTCTAAACTTAACCAGGTGATGATGAATAAAAGGCCTGATTGCCGGGATTCACTCCGGTAAAGAGCTCAATAACCCAATTTAGGGTAATGACGCCTAAATCTTGACCTTTCTGAACCTAACCTATTTTGGAATACTCCGGTAGAAACCATGTGCAAGCTGATGGCCTCTCTACCGGGGGCGTGGCCTAGAATCTGTATATAAACCAGGAGTGACAGAGCACAAGTCATTTTGTCAGGATGTACCAGAGGGGAAACAGCTCATTTGAAATGCAGAATTTAAGATTGAAAAGCTGAAGAAGCAGAATTTAATAAGTGTGGTTGCTGAAGAAGGCACAGTAAAAAGCCGAAACGTCCGACGATACACACTTTTGAACCCTAAGAACCAGAGAAAGGCAAAGCCAGCAAGAACAATGATAAGGGACTTCTAACAGTTTAACCCTTTAATTTATGACCCTCCTTAAGAACAAAAGAAACAAAGATGACTTCAACTTTAAACTACAAAATAAACACAGCATTACTCTGGGTGTCTGAAGGGGAGGGGGGACTTAGCTATGGGTCAACGCTGGACGTGCCAGTGCACTTGGGGACCCTTGGCTGTCACATGATGGCCGTGTGATCCCTGACACATGAAGACCCCCGCGGCCTACCGGCCGCGTGGGCTTCATTTTCGAAACCTAACCCTGCCAGTGCCGTTCTAATCCGATCCAGACACTCTGTCCTTTCCTCTCTAACGGCCCCAGTCCACCGGCTACAAAACCTAATTTACCTAAGCCTAATCTTGGCCCATTCTAAACTTAACC
>JBBPBX010048046.1:0-25910 GCA_038048925.1 Garcialebias charrua | reverse complement strand
ACAGAGGTCATGTTGCAGTGATCGACGGCAAGGTGATCAAAGCCTCGTCTCTATTCTAAGTACAGTTTACATATTATTCTCAATTAAGCGTTTTTCAGAACCATTCTTCTTACATGCACTCGTGTTCCTTATTGTTCTCACCTGAATGAAAAAGGAGTGAATTTGGTTTAAGTTCAGTGTTTTTTGCAGATGCAAGAGTGTTCTTTCTCTTTTGAATGTTATAACAAAAAAGGGCAATATTTGACTTTTATAGGGGCTTGCCTTAAGTTAATTCTACTCTAACTAATCCTCAAATTTTAAGGTTTGTGTAGTTATTCTTTTTATTTTATTTATTTTATGCCTTTAAAAACCAATCTTAAGTTTATGTCTTTAAATGTAAGGGGCCTCAGAGAGATTGTCAAAAGAAAGGCGATATTTCTGTACTGTAAAAACAAGAACCCACACTGTACAGTATTCTTCTTCAAGAAACTCATTCAACTCACTCCGATGAAAAATTTTGGTCAAACCAATGGGGAGATAAAATTATTTATTTGCATGGCACATCCAAATCAGCTGGTGTGGCTATATTAATTAATAATTTCCCAGGGAAAATAATATTTACAAAAAATGATAGTGATGGCCATTGGTCTCTCTACATATTACACATCGAGGGTGCACTAATAATCCTAGGTAACATTTATGGCTACTGCAACACTTCAAAAAATAAGGAGCTTCTTACAACTATTGAAGTTAATGTTAAACAACTTAAACAAAGATTCCCAACAAACTTTGTATTATTAGATGGGGACTGGAATATGGTTATGGATGAAGGTCTTGACAGACACCCAAACAAATATGAAAACTCCCGTCCAAACCGCATTCTGTCTGATTTATGTAGCAACTTAGGACTTATTGACTTATGGAGAGAGAAACATGATAACCAAAAGCAATTTTCTTGGTTCAGATCAGATGCTTCAAGCAGATCTAGAATTGATTTCTGGTTAGGTACGGATGATATCCTCAAACTAACATCAGATTGTGACATGTCTAAAACTCCCCTTACAGATCATTGCAGCATCAATTTACTAATTACTCTTGTTCCTGAGACTTTAAGACGTGCAGGATACTGGAAATTCAACGCAGATCTCTTAAAATATTATCTTTATTGTAAAGAAATCAAAGAACTAGTAAAAAAGATATTTCTAGATGAATCAATAATAACCTACACCTCAAAATGAAATACAGTACCTAAAATATAAGATACGGCTTCATTCTATTTCCTTTAGCAAAAAACTTTAAAAAAAACAAATGACCTGGAAGAAACAAAATTAGTTAAAGATTTAAACTCATTATGTGTTAAACAGACACTAAATGATGCAGACAAAAATAACCTTCTGACCTTACAGTTTAAAGGTGAAGTCTGCAGTTTCTGTAGAACATCAGCACAGAAAAAATTTCAACAAGCAAAGCATTCTGATCCCTCCCCCTCAGAGCCATATATGGCTCTGCCCCCTTGTGGTCTGTTGAAATTCAAATTCAAGCTCTGTTTTTATTGGCTGATTCAAATTCAAGCTCGGTTTTTATTGGCTGGTTACAAACTTTGTTTTTATTGGCTGGAAAATGGCGGGTCACTTTTTCTTTTTAGAAATGCTTATTTACCACCTGGAGAAGCAAGGGGACAATATTTTTTTTAGTTTTTTTCAGAGATTACCTCTCTAACATCAATCTAGTGACAGAGTGAAGAAATATGTTAAAAATATATTGTTAAAAAAGTTACATATAGCAGCTTTAAACTAGACTCCATCTATGAAAGAAAGGCCCGGGGTGCTTTTATCCGATCCAGAGCTAAATGGATTGAGGAAGGAGAAAAAAAACAGTGCTTACTTCTGTAGACTAGAAAAGAGGAGGCAAACTAAAAAACACATTAAATCACTCCTTATTAACGATGAGGAATATACAGACCAAACTTTAATAGCAAAAGAAATTAGCAACTTTTATCAAAAGCTTTACAGCTCCTCTTTTTCATCTCAAGATAGCGAACTCCTATTAGACCAAGTCAAAGAATTCATCCCTCAGATCTCCGTGGATTTCAAGGAAAACTGTGACAAAGATATTAATATAGAAGAGCTAGACTATGCTATCATGAGTTTGAAACTTGATAAATCCCCCGGCCCTGATGGCCTTACTGCTAATTTCTATAGACATTTTTGGGACTGTCTCAGAGAATTTATATTCCAGGTCTTTCAAGAGACCATAGATAATAACTCTCTTCCACACAGCATGAAGCAGGGAATCATCACACTTATTCCAAAACCAGAAAGAGACAGAAAAGTTCTAGACAACTACCGCCCAATCACCCTCTTAAACTGTGACTACAAATTATTAACATATACAGTATACAGTATACACAAATAGATTAAAAACTGGTCTTAAGGATGTGATTTCTGAAACTCAAACAGGTTTTATGTCTAAAAGATCAATTCACGACAACATTAGACTTGTCCAAGATTTACTCGAGTACAATGATCTGATTGAGGACAAAGGCTTCATTCTTTTTTTAGACTTCTACAAAGCCTTCGACATGTTGGAGCATCAGTTTCTAATCAAAGTCTTACACTTATTTGGCTTTGGGGCAAATTTTTGTAAAATTATAGAAAGCTTTTATAAAGACACTACAAGCTCGGTTACTCTTCCACATGGCACCTCTCCTTGTTTTGCTATTAATAGAAGAGTAAAACAGGGCTGCAATATTTCTCCATTCCTCTTTATCTTGGCTGTTGAAGTGTTGGCTATCTTCATAAAAAACTCAAACATTCCAAAATTGAACATTTTGATGACCAAATTATAATCAGCCAACTAGCTGACGACACCACAATCTTTTTGAAGAATCTAGATCAAACTCCTAAAGTCCTTGAATTAATTAATACATTTTCCAAAGCATCAGGTCTAACTTTGAATCTACAGAAATGTGAACTGATGGCTAATTTCACAGAAGCATATGGTATTCCCATTAAATCCTCAGTGAAATATCTTGGAATGGTAATAACTAAAGATACTAAACTCAGTGAAACTTTTAACATAAGAGAATAAAATCCAGAACTACAAATCTCAGTTAAACGGATGGAATCAAAGAGATCTAACGCTATTCGGGAGAACCTACCTAACTAAAATGGAATCCCTGTCTCGTTGTATTTATCCGGCTTATTCGATGGCCATACCTAATATAAGATATTTAGGGGAGTCAGTATTAAACTGACACCCTAAATATCTCAATTGTTTACTTATTCAGATTGAATAGTAATTTACGGATTCTTTTCTTTTTCAGTTTATCGAATATTTCTGTGATCTTTATGATGGACAAATAAACCAAAAGCCATTAAGTGACAGAGGCGTTGATTTTAGTTGGTATGCGAGGAGACACTACCTTTTATTTAAAATAAATCGACTAAAATTAACAACATTACACTTGATTGACAGATTTTACTTTCTTGCAATTCAACACGTATCAGCACACTTAAATTGTAACAACAGACATAAGTAATGATGACTAATACTTAATCTGTGGCTCTTAGCTTAAAATGTAGTTACCAGCTTAGAATTTGAGATAGGGAGAGGTTGAAGAATGAGGAAGAAAGGGAAGTTTAGAGGAGTTATCTATTTTGAGTTTAACCAGATTGACACTTCTCCGTACGAGAACCAGCCCGACTCCACAGCACGATCCAGAAACATCAGCACTCTGTACCTTTGGACGTTTGTCTAGGTGGATAGAGTTGTAGAAGCAGTCTTGGACTCACAGGTCATCTGTCCGTGAAGTCCAGTTGTACCTCGGTGTGTTTATGGATTCACGTGTCGTGACGCCTGCCTTCTTCGTCAAAGACAGTGGCATGTCCTGGTCAGGTTTCAAAATAAAGCGTTCCTCAAGAGAGTTCCTTAAGATGGTCTAGTGGCAGGGCTTTTGACTACGGATCCGAAGGTCGCGGGTTCGCGCCCCGGCCACTACCCAGCTTGGGGTGTCTATGAGTGCACACCTATTTCTCCAGCTCCCCGGGCGCTTTCGGGCTGCTCACTGCACCACCTGGTAGGTGGTTGGGTTAAATGCAGAGACGAATTTCGTCTGTGTATGGGAACATACGCAGATGACAGGAATAGACATTATTATTATTATTATTATTAAGAACTTGGAGCTTTTTTAGCTCTATTGAATTTATGGAAGCGTCCATAAATTCTTGGCATCTTCTTCTTCTTCTTCTTCTTTCGGCTTTTCCCTTTTCAGGGGTCGCCACAGCGAGTCATCCTCCTCCACCTCACTCTGTCCTCTGCATCCTCTGTCCTCACTCCAACTACCTCCATGTCCTCTCTAACTGCATCCATATATCTCCTCTTTGGTCTCCCTCTTTGTCTTTTTCCTGGCAGCTGCATTTCTAACATCCTTCTACCAATATACCCACTGTCCCTCCTCTGGACATGTCCAAACCATCTCAGTCTGGCCTCCCTAACTTTATCTCCCAGTTGTTTAACATGTGCTGTACCTCTGATGATCTCATTCCTGATCTTATCCATCCTTGTCACTCCTAAGGAGAACCTCAGCATCTTCATTTCTGCCACTTCCAGTTCTTTCTCCTGTCTTTTTGTCAATGCCACTGTCTCCAGACCATACAACATAGCTGGTCTCACCACTGTCTTGTAAACTTTTCCTTTGACCTTTGCTGACACCTTTTTGTCACAAATCACTCCTGAAACTTTTCTCCATCCACTCCATCCTGCCTGGACTCTCTTTTTCACCTCTTTACCACATTCCCCATTTTCCTGTACAGTGGACCCCAAGTACTTGAAGTCCTGCACCTTTGTGACCTCTGCTCCTTGTAGCCTCACTGTTCCACTGGCCTCCCTCTCATTCACACACATGTACTCTGTCTTACTACGACTGACTTTCATTCCTCTTCTTTCAAGAGCATACCTCCACCTCTCCAAGTTCTCTTCCACTTGTTCCCTGTTCTCACCACAGATCACAATGTCATCTGCAAACATCATAGTCCATGGGGATTCCTGCCTGACCTCATCTGTTAGTCGGTCCATCACCAGAGCAAACAAGAAGGGGCTCAGAGCCGATCCTTGATGCAATCCCACCTCCACCTTGAAGGTATCTGTCACACCCACAGCACATCTCACCACTGTCCATGATGTCAAGAACATATAAACAAAAGATGAGATGAAATCATGAAAAACAACAGTCATGTGTTTAATACAGAAGTGGGTTGAGCCTAACCAGGGGTTGCTAGGTGAGGGGCTGGACTCAGGTTGGGGGTTGTGGCTGGGTTGTGGCAGATTGGCTGCGGTTTGTGACGTCACAAACCGCAGGAAGTGAGAAACCAACCGTTTATATCACAGACAAATAAATATACTTAGAGTAAATAAACCACTGGGTGCATTTCTTTGGCCTTAGGACTGTTTTTTTATGAAGTACATACCCAGAGTTGAGTAAAAAAACATTAAAAAGTGAATTTTGCATGTGTGGTCCCCTTTAAGTGACTATGTTCTCAGATTACAACCAATGGAATAAATTGTAGTAACCGTCTGTTCACTGAGAGCTCAGCAAAGGTCATCACTGGACATCGTCATGCCTACTACATCGCCCCCCTTTTGGAAGTCATCGCCAGTCCTTGGGGATGAGGTCCAACACGAAAGGATACCTTGAACTTAGGGCTGTGCGATATGACGATATATATCGTGGGGACGATAGAAACGTGTCTATCGTGCTACTTTCCTTCTATCGTCTCTATCGTGATAAATAAGAATAAAAAAATAACGGTCGCAAAGAAGCTTCATATTGTGGTTTTGCGAGATGACGGCGCTGCTTTATGTTTGACGCACGCGCGGGTTTGCGACACATGCTTTACGTTGTTAAACTCGAGTTCAACAGAGACGCAGCCGGCATGAAGCCGGTGTCACCAGATATCTATGGGTGTCACAACATGGAGAAACAGCTGCGCAGGCAGCCCAAGAAGAAGAACTTTTACCAAAAAGAGGGGAAGCTCACCTTGTTAGCTTCCATTATTTAGCTCCGCTGAAACTCGGAGACAAAATGGGTCCAGAGGACACGAAGTTCAACCGAGTCCGAACTCGGGTCCAGTTAACCAATACAAAACAGACCAGAGACACAACAGAACCGGAATCAAACGCAACGTTTTCTCTTTTCTGTTTCTTTGCCTTGTTTACTCCAGATTCCAGTCAGAGCGGATTTCTTCTTCGTGGGTTTTATTAGCAGCCGTTGTTTTACCGCCACCTGCAGGAAAAATTTGGACCAAAGTAGGTCCAAAGTTGGACCAAAGTTTCTACTTTGGTCCAAATTTCCTTGTTCTTTTTGTTCACATTCTTATAATTGTAACTGTATCTGTAGTAAAATAAAATAAAAAATAAAATAAAAACGGGTCCAAATTTTTCCTGTACAAGAAAAATTTGGACCAAAGTTTTTTTTTTTATATCGTGATATATATCGTTATCGTGATATAAAAAAGTCCATATCGTGATATATGATTTTTTTTCCATATCGCCCAGCCTTACTTGATCTGTCTCTGATCTTGAAGTAATCCAGCAAGTGGAAGGAGAAAAATCTAAATTATAATCCCATAAAGTTTTTGGAAATCCCATACTGTTCGTAGGTAATCCCATTGTGGTAAGCTTTTAATCCTTTGGAAAACAAAGTCTTATAATCCACAGCGGTAAATCCACAGCAGTAATTCCACCACGATTAGTTTTGTTGATTGATCAGCAACAATTGTTTTTATAATCAGCATGTAGAGGGGATCCCTCGATTGACGCAGAGGAGGCGACCCTTGGATGAAGGTTGAAGACCAAGCGTTGGAGCTGCAGGTCCCCACATCGAAGGTTGTTGGCTGGTTGGTTTCCAGTCAGTGCCACTCTGGTTCTATGTGTCATGCAATTATGTGGTTTTAAGGTGGGCTTATGATTGGGATTTTACATTAAGCCTTACCTATATGCACCTGGTATGTCAGCTATCATGGTTTGGATCAGCTACAATTACCAGTTAAGGGGTGGATCAATTCTGTAAAAATCAGATATAGGGATCTATACCTATAAAATTTTGGAGGGCTTCTGTAACAAAGGCCTCTTCTTCCAAACTATTCCTCCATTCATTACTTAGTTTAGGTTAAACTAAAATATAAAAAGAAATATAGTTTGGTCTAAATGTCTGTTGTCTTTTAGACGAACGACGTAGGATTTGGTATTCCTAATAAATTTTGAAGTCTATGGCGAGACTCATCAAAATGAATAGATAATCTAGAATAGAATCGATCGAATCGGTTCAATTTAGAAATTGTGAGACCAGTGTAGTTTATGGTACCTTGAGTAGCTTTAAACTACATTGACTCTTCAACGATTGAGATTTAACAAAACGAACTACATGTTGGCATAGTTAAATCCATATTATGCATTAACCAATGTTAATACAAAACCTTTTTTGGCTGGGAGTGTTCTGAACCAAAACAATATCTCAAATAATGACAGAAGTAATGACTAAACAACAAGGAAACAACGTTTCACTGCTTCGACACACTCTTGTCGTCAGATTCCAAAATGCAACATACAAGAAAAAACAGGTCTCAACTTTATAACCGAGGTCAAATTAAATCTTGTGGATTTAAACGGTTGTTAAGGTTAGTTTTTTGTTGTGGGTGTTAGACTTAGCGTTTCTAAGTTCAAGTTGGACAATGCGACTTATAGGGTGGGAAATACGGTAGTTTAAACCTGATTAGTTTATTTACTAACTTGTGTTTGGACAACCTTATTTTCCCATGAAGTCTGTAAGTTTGTGAGATCTTTGTCTTTTGTGGGTTCATTTAAATCTTTGTCTTGGACATGGGCATGACCTAACATCACCCCCCTGTGGTTATGGGGGATCATGAACACAGGTGAGGACGTCCATCCATGGGCACAAGTTAAGATGCCATTGTTTAGTTTAAGCTGTTTTCGCAGCTGAGAGTAGACAGTACACAGGAACCTTTTAGGTTTCGGCCAACGTTTCTTCTTACGTTTACCTCTTTCCATGTAATTCAGGCGTGTCTCAAACATCAGCGCAGTCACAGGTGTATCTGATTTGTCAGTCTGCGATGGGTCACTGTTGTTGTTGTGTGAGTTTGCCCCCACTTTGTCTGAAGAGGGGCCCTCGAAATCGGTAACAATGATGTCCAAGTGACTGTCAGCGTCTGGTTGACTGTCATGTTCTGGACTCGAATGCCTTTTGACCAAGGTTTCATCGAAAGCTTGGCTGATGTCTTCCCACTTCTTGACTGAAGAGGGGCTCTTTGAGTCTGTAAGAACTATGTCATTTCTGATTAGTTCTAGACTCAAATGCTCTTAAACCAAGGTTTCATCGAAAGCTTAGTTGATTGCCAAATTACCTGTCCCAGAGGACAGTACAGCGTCTTCGGTGTGGGAACCTTGGGCCTCCACACCTTCTTCTACCTGTGGTAGGTAGTGTTCAGTGAGTGCTGATTGTTCCAGCTCGCAGAGGAGGTTCTCTTGTTGGGCCTCTTCTGCCTCACCTGTAGTTGAAGGTTCACCTACCGGGCTCTTGTCCACGGATGAGGAGTCCCTTGTGTCCTCTGCAGTACCTGCGGTTAGGCAGTCTGTATCACAACTAGGAGGCACTTTTATTGGCAGTGGTTTTCTCACTGTTGCCCACATTGTCTGTTGGCCATAGTCTATAATCGTTTCAAAGCGGTTAAAGTCTTGGCCAACCAGAAATGGGAATGAGTCAAGTTTAGACACGTATACCGGGTGGTATAGTGTCATTTTGCCAATCTGCATGTGAACCATAGCTATAGCTGTCAGGGTTGTTCTCGTCTCTGCGAGACCCTGCATTTCAATAGCACTTTTCACGAAAGGTATTTGCCTGTCAACACCGTTAGCGGCGGTCCTTAGCTCCTCGAACAGTTTGGCTGACATAATGGTTATGTCTGAACTGACGTTCAGGAGGGCTTCACGCTCAAGGACACCTTCCAGTGTGATAGGTAGGTAAGCTTTCTTAGCTACCCCCCTTTGTATAAGGTTACACAGAAACCTCACAGGTCTTGGCACACATTTCTTTTTACATGTAGCTCTGGCTGTGTACTCATGTTCACTGTCAGCATCTTGTTGGCTGTCAGCATCATGACCTTCAGGATGTTGTAGACTATCAGCACTTTGTTTGCTGTCTTTGTCATCAACTGTGTGCTCCGAGTTATTCATGTGCTCTGAGTTATTCATGTGCTCTGAGTTATTCATGTGCTTTGAGTAATTCATGTGCTCTGAGTTATCAAAGACAAGGTCACTCAATGTACCCGTATGGTCACACTCAGTAACATTCAAGTTTTCAAACAACCAACTTATGTCCACTATCTCATCAGAGCTTAGAGGTTTGGTGCCTTTTTTCTGGAACTTCTGTGACCTTTTGCTAGTCCCGGACTGTCTAGTCCGAGGTGCAGGGACAGGGCCTTTGCTCGGTGTTCTCAACCATATTTGGGTCTCTGTTCCAGCTGGCATCAACATTTCGTGTTTTTTTTAGTCTGAAAAACATGTTTCTTCTTGCCTATTTTAGGAGAGGGAGTTGATGAACTTGTCCCTTCCAGCTCCAGCGAGTGGGATTTAACCTTCTTTTGGTGTTGTCGTTCAACATCTGGGTCTTGTTTGAGCCAGATCGGGTCATTGCTTTGTCTGTGAGCTTCACAAACATTTGCGGCACACCATTTTATTTTTAAATGTCTAATCTCACATTTTAACTCAAGTTTTTCTTGGTGAAATTCTTCTCTTCTACGAATGTTATTTTGCCTTAACAATTCAAGCTTTGCTGCGAGCAGCTGTAAAGCTTCATCATAATTGTCATCTCCCATCTTTTCTGATTAAATGAGAGATGTTTGTAGTTTGTTATTTTAAATATTTCCTTATTTAAAATAAACTGGAGTCATTAGTTGTACACAGAAAAACGTTAAAAATGCCATTTTTAACTAAAGGTGTACAGATGTGTACACCAATTCTGTTTAAAATGCAGAGATGTGAAGAGCTTAATGTGGAAATGCTCTGTTCTCCATCATTTTGTTTTTTGATTTAATGTGAAAATCAAATAGAAGATGCTTTTTGAATGTTATTTTAAATCTCTTCAGTATTTAAAATAAGCAAAAATGTTTGTCTGTACCTCTGTTATTCTAAAATCTGTATTTAAAATAAACAGGACTCTTGTTTGTGCACAGAACAATTGTAAAGCTGGTATTTCACCATAAAAATGCTGACTTTTTATGATGTTTTGAAATAACTCATCTGTTAACGTCTTTTAGCCAACAGGGGGCAGATTCAAGTCTAACGGCTAAGCTACGGCTAAGCTAACGGGAGTCAACAACGCCTCTATAGCGGCCACGAAGAGTAATTACAGTCACCTCGTGATAACATTAAGACTTGAATCTGCCCCCTGTTGGCTAAAAGACGTTAACAGATGAGTTCTTTCAAAACATCATAAAAAGTCAGCATTTTTATGGTGAAATACCAGCTTTACAATTGTTCTGTGCACAAACAAGAATCTGCTTCCTGCTTATTAAAAAATTAGTTCCACAATTTCTAAAACGCTTATTAATTTTTTTAGGTCCACAATTTCAAAAGCACAAATGTCTTATGAAAATTAGGGGAAGCTAATCTAATCCGCTATTTATATATTTCTATATATATATATATATATATATATATATATATATATATATATATATATATATATATATATATATATATATATATATATATATATATATATATATATATATATATATATATATATATATATATATATATATATATATATATATATATATATATATATATATATATATATATATATATATATATATATATATATATATATATATATATATATATATATATATATATATATATTTATATATAGCCGGCAGCGTTATCAATATTTGCACTACACTGCCAACTGAAAAGTAACAAAAATGATCCTAAAAGGATGAAATTACAAAAATCAAAGGATTTATTTAATACTTTACGTACATATATTCTATTCGGCCACGAAATTAACAAAAAATAGAATGATCTTTTAATCCCTAAAACCACGTTTAAATCTCAAATACACGGGTGTGTCGCCACCGCATTTATACATAAAAGTAACCCAAATACATGAAACTAACGACTCGCCGTCGAATGGTCGACACAAAACACACAATAAAATCTTCCGGCCACGTTAATTTGGCTTGAAACAGCGGGGTTCTCTACGGATTTATCCATTAGTAACCCAGCACAACCAACCAGCTGGACAGAGTTAGCGTCTATAGGTAGTCAACAGATTTAATGAAAAGTAACTAAAATACATAAAAATAACGACTCACCGTCAAATGGTCGACACAAAACCCTCAATAAACTCCTCCGGCCGCGTTAATTTGGCTTGAAACAGCGGGGTTCTCTACGGATTTATCCAAGTACCCAGCACAACCAACCAGCTGGACAGAGTTAGCGTCTATAGGTAGTCAACAGATTTAATGAAAAGTAACTAAAATACATAAAAATAACGACTCACCGTCAAATGGTCGACACAAAACCCTCAATAAACTCCTCCGGCCGCGTTAATTTGGCTTGAAACAGCGGGGTTCTCTACGGATTTATCCAAGTACCCAGCACAAACAGTAGCCACAGAATTAGCCCCCGAGTTCACCTCTGAGTGACCCGGAAGATGTCAAGATGGAATAGTCCATTTTTAGTAGGGGGATAAAGAAATCGACCGTTTTTTTAATTGCGTATTTAATGATCGTTTTCATCGTAACTATAATTATTTTTATGTTAAATGTACATTAACAAGCAGGATCAATGTTAGTGATGTAGGTGACTGCACGGGGCGAGGCGGGGCCGGGGCCACTGCTGAAATGGGACCCCCAGGCATTTACCTACATGGTAGAGCCGAGTCTGTTCTCAGCTCTGCCCCCCTCCCCCTCACACCCTTTCCTCCTCTCTGCTGTTTACGGTGGGGAAAAAGGTAAAACAAGCAGCATAAGAGCTTGTAAATAAGTTTATTGGTTTTTACTGATAGATAATTAGTTATTAGCGGTACTGCATTTTAAATAAAAATAGCACAAATCCGCTTATGAATTATAAAAGTTAGTCAATTCACAAAAACGCTGACAAAAAGTTTAGGTCCACTGTAAGCGGATTAGCGCTTTAGCGCTACCTAGCGTTCATTTGCCCACCACTGCTAGTTTATGATAGATTACAGATTTATTCAATTTAAATCTTTCAGAAACCGGTACGAGCCACCAGATATAAGATATTTAGGAGAGTCAGTATTAAACTGACACCCTAAATATCTTAATTGTTTACTTATTCAGATTGAATAGTAATTTACGGATTCTTTTCTTTTTCAGTTTATCCAATATTTCTGTGATCTTTATGATGGACAAATAAACCAAAAGCCATTAAGTGACAGAGGCATTGATTTTAGTTGGTATGCCAGGAGACACTACCTTTTATTTAAAATAAATCAACTAAAATTAACACCATTACACTTGATTGACAGATTTTACTTTCTTGCAATTCAACACGCATCAGCACACTTACCGTATTTTCCGGATTATAGGTCGCACCGGAATATAGGTCGCAGTGTCCAATTATTGCCAAAAAATTGGAAAATTCCATAAATATGTTGCACCGGAATATAGGTCGCACCTACGTCACTGCCGACGTAATGCGTCATCCACTGCTGACGCGCCGCGTGACCGCTGAGTCAACCCGGCAATATGGACCGAGTGTTTAGCTCTGTTGCTAATGTCTGCCAGAAGCTAACAGAAGCTAACACGAGACGAGTCCGCCTCTCAGAAAACACGAATAAAAAAATCGAATTTTATGTCAAATGTTTTTTCCAGGACATAGTTAAGTACATTAGAGCCTTATAATTACTCTGTAAGCAGAAATAAATATACTTATACTATATACCTATTGGTTTCGAAGCAATTTATAACATAAAGAGAAGCTAACAGAAGCTAACACGAGACGAGTCCGCCTCTCAGAAAACACGAATAAAAAAATCGAATTTTAAGTCAAATATTTTCTATAGACCATCGTTACGTACATTAATGTCTTATAATTTAAACTCTGTAAGCAGAAAAAATATACACCGAGTGCTTTAGAAGTTATTTAGAAGAACACCGACAAAAAACTAATGCTCGCGGGATGCAGCGGTAGCAGACGTGTCACTCCTGTGCTCTCTAGCTTATCCGCTAATATGATATAAAAAAACAACGCTAAACTATTTATGGACTGGGCAAACAAAGTCTAAGTAGAGGAGTGTGGAATGGATTCACGGCTTCGAAGCAAAGACCGAAGCAAAGACCGAAAGAAAGATAAGAAGGACGAAAAAACTGTTGTTGCCAGAGAAGGGGCGGCTAAGGCTAATTCTAGCCGAAGCGACGCAGACATGGAGGCTCGGGACAAGAGTTTAACTCCGGACCAAGAGGGAGACACCCAACTCGAGGAAGGACTTCCAAGCGTACTGAAAGAAATACGTGAGTTAAATAAGAGCCTTTCGGAGAAAATTGACCGGAGTTCAGCACAGCTCCAGACTTCCATCAACGGAGTGAAAGTTACGTTGGACAAAGTGCTAACGAGGGTAGCAGAAGCTGAGACCCGAATTAGTGAAACCGAGGACGCTGTAACTGAGCTGAAACAGCAGACGAAGCAGCTGAAAGGTGACAACGAGTACCTTAAAAAGAAAATCGACCAGCTTGAAAATTATAGCAGGAGAAATAATATTCGAGTGTTGGGATTAAAAGAAGGTGCTGAGGGGGCCGACCCTGTGAAATTTTTCACAACCTGGATACCGGAGGTGTTGGGGGCAGGCGACCAGGATGCAGCGGCTGAGCGGCTGGAGGTGGAGATTGAAGGAGCACACAGAACCATGGGGCCCAGACCGGGTGAGCCATCTCGTACTACCCCGAGACCCGTCCTGATTCGTCTCCTGAGATTTCAGGATAGAGAGAAGATTTTGGCTTTGGCTAAAAAGAGGGGAAATATCATCTTTGAAAAGATGAGAATTAACTTTTTCCCTGATATGAGCCCAGAACTAGCCAGACGCAGGAAACAGCTCGTCCCCGCGCTGCTAGCAATCAAAGCTAAAAACATTCCCTGCTACCTCATCTATCCTGCACGCCTGAAGGTCCAACCAGAAGTTGGAGGACCCCGCTTTTTTGACTCAGCAGAGGAAGCCTTTAAATTTATCAACAACCTGGAGCAACGGGAGCAGCAGATGTCAGCGACCAGTGATCACTGATTATCTTCAACGAGTCAGAATCCGGAGCAGAACGAAGGGTTCAGGTGTGTGACTGCATGTTTACTTCAGAATAAATGACTGCATCATGTTTACACCAGAATCAGTGACTGCATGTTCACTTGAGAATCAATGACTGCATCAGGTTTACACCAGAATCAGTGACTGCATGTTCAGTTGAGAATCGATGACTGCATCATGCTTACACCAAAATCAGTGACTGCATTTTTACTTTAGAATCAATGACTGCATCATGTCTTACACCAGAGTCAGTGAACTGGACCCTTGATGGTTACTGGCTAAGTGGTGATAAAGAGATCTAACTTGTTCCCTCTAATTATATACTTTATTATTATGAACTATCGGTCTTTTCTATTTTTTATTTATTTATTTTATTTTAGTACTAGGGGTTTAGTGAATACCAGTACTCAAGGCATATTCTTTTATTATGTGCTACTGTTTTGAAAGTTTAGAATATTGCTTAAAATTTATTGGTTTGCCAGTCTTTTTATTTTTATTATAATGTATAATTGCCCATACATCTGGGGGGCCAAGGATGCCTCTATGAAGGTTAAGAGGTATATTCCAAGGGAAATACGACAGCGTTTGTTTTTATTTTTTGTTATGAGAGCTCACAGGTTAGCTTAGTTTAGAAAGGAGAGTTGAGCATCTTTGAGTCATTAGGTTAGGTTTAGGTTTGGTTGCCAGGATGTTGAGGTGGCAATCGAGAAGAGTGTTCAATGTTAAACGTATTGTCTTTTTATTTTGTGTTTTCCTGTGTTCCTGCCCCCACCCCCTGCCTTCCCTAAATTCTGAGAGATGGGATGGAGTAGGATTTGCTCACTTGGGCCTGGTTCGGCCATTTAGAGAAAGAATCGGCTGGTTGATTTTTTATCATAGCCAATGTCTGTAAGTCCATTGAAATTTGTAACATTTAATGTTAAAGGATTGAATAGCCCTATAAAAAGAAAAAGAGTATATACTTACCTGAAGAAATTAAAACCAGATATTGTTTACTTACAAGAAACACATTTGTCTGACAAGGAGCATAAAAAGCTTAAAAGAGATTGGGTGGGTCAGGTTTTTTTTTCTTCATTTAGCTCCAAATCAAGAGGAACAGCAATTTTATTGCATAAAAACTTACCTTTTGTTGTTAATAAAACTATATCAGACCCATCGGGTAGATACATTATGGTGCAAGGGCAAATGTATTCAGAATCTTGGACATTTATGAACATATATGCTCCTAATTATGATGATAGTTTATTCATGCAGGATGTTTTTCTCCAGGTCTCACAAGCACCAGGGTTTCTAGTGGTAGGAGGGGACTTCAATTTCTGTTTAGATACGGTGCTCGACAGATCTTCTGTTAGACCTTGTCCCCTCACTAAATCAGCTAAAATAACATCTTCATTTATGGAAGATTTACAATTGACAGATGTTTGGAGACGGATGCATCCACAGGTTAGAGATTATTCATTTTATTCACACCCACATAATACCCATACTAGAATAGATAACTTTTTGATCTCTGGTCGGATATTTCATCAAGTGATGGATAGTGAATATCTTCCAAGGTTACTTAGTGATCACTCGCCGTTGGTGATGTCGGTGTCTGTGCCTGATAAAGTAGAAGTAAGGTACAGGTGGAGACTTAATCTCACCCTCTTAAAACAACCTGAATTCTGTACTTTCATAAGGGAACAAATTAATTTTTTTATTTTAACAAATAGGCCATCTGCTCCAAATATATTTATTTTTTGGGACACTTTAAAAGCTTATCTGAGGGGCCAAATTATATCATATACTAAGGGAGTGAAGAAGAAATATAACTCTGAGCTTAACACTTTGGAAAGACAAATTTCTGACCTTGAGAAAACGTATCAAATTGCACCAACAAAAGACAGGTACAGAGAACTGGTGAATCTGAAACTAAAATACAACAATAGGAATACATATCAAGCAGAGAGAGCAATAATCAGGTGTAAACAACAATTTTATGAATTTGGAGAAAAGGCTCAGAAAGTATTGGCATGGCAACTTAAAACTGAGGAAAATAAACGAACAATTAACGCTATTGAAAACCCCCAAAATGTAATAACATATAATCCTGGAGAAATTAATGAGTCCTTTAAAAGGTACTATTCAGACCTTTATACATCTCAATCTCAGGGGGATTCTGGTGAAATTGAGTCATTTTTATCCTCCATTGAATTGCCGCGTTTATCAGAGGAGGGCAGGGATAATTTGGATAAACCCTTTCATAGATCAGAGATACTTGAGGTTCTTAAATCACTCCCGGGAAATATCAGCGTTTATCAGAGGAGGGCAGGGATAATTTGGATAAACCCTTTCATAGATCAGAGATACTTGAGGTTCTTAAATCACTCCCGGGAAATAAATCTCCCGGGGAGGATGGTTTCCCATCTGAGTTTTATAAAGAGTTTCAAGATCTTCTGGTGCCAATTTTGATGGATGTTCTTGAGCAAGGTAGAAGAGAGCGGGGTTTTCCGGATTCCTTTGCCCAGGCAGTTATAACGGTCATTCATAAAAAAGGAAAAAATCCTCTAAAATGTTCTTCCTATAGACCAATTTCACTCCTTAATACAGATTATAAATTAGTTACAAAAATGATAGCAAAGAGATTGGAAAGGTATTTACCCCTACTGATCAACCCCGATCAAACAGGGTTTATTATAAATAGATTCTCCACTGATAATTTGAGACGATTGCTTGATATAATTCATATTGCTAATAAAAAAAAGATACCGAGTGTAGCCGTGTCACTTGATGCCGAAAAGGCTTTCGATATGGTTGAATGGCAATACCTTTTTTCGGTCCTTAGGAAGTTCGGTTTTGGAGATGGGTTTGTTAATTTGATACAATCTCTGTATAGATCCCCACAAGCTAGAGTTGTGACCAATGGGATCACCTCTGACTCATTTAGGTTGTATAGGGGCAACAGACAGGGAGATCCAGTTAGCCCCGCCCTATTTGTGCTAGCTATTGAACCCTTGGCTGAGGCCATAAGGAAAAACTCTAATATTAGCGGGTTCGAGATAGGTACGGACATACATAAGATTTCGCTTTTTGCAGACGATATCATTTTATTTTTAACTAAGCCAGAATATTCTCTCTGTCATCTTCAGGACTTATTGGGTAGATATAGTTCAATATCGGGATATAAGGTTAATTTGGAAAAGAGTGAGGTTTTACCGATTTCCGTATTTGACCATAATAAAGTTAAAAATGTGTCTAATTTTAAATGGTCTCCTGAGGGCTTCAAATATTTAGGAATATATGTAGATGGTAACCTCAAAAATCTCTTTAAATTAAATTTACCTAGTCTTCTTCAGAAGGTGACTGAGGATTTAGGAAAATGGATGGACTTACCTCTCACATTATTTGGTAGAATTAATGTAATTAAGATGAATATCCTCCCTAGGTTTCTATATGTGTTTCAGTCACTCCCAGTTCACATTCCAAACGCATTCTTTATATCTCTTAAGAAAATACTTAGGAAGTTTATTTGGCACGGTAAATCACCAAGATTTAGCATGGATAAATTATCGCTGCAATATGAGGATGGAGGTCTTAGGCTCCCTAATTTTCAAATCTATTATTATGCAGCTCAGTTTAGGTTCTTGGCACAAATGTTTGAAGTGCAGGCTCCTCCGTCGTGGCTCAAAATTGAGACAACTGAGATAAAAGAGGAGGTGCCATTAAATTTGCTTTATAAGTGGGATAATAAAACTATTAAGAATGAAACTGACAATCCATTAATAATTCAGTCAATCCAAATTTGGATTAAAATACGTGAACTGTTTGGACTAAAGGGTTCTCTTTCACCTAAATCCCCATTATGGGGAAATGGATTACTACCGAAGATTCTCCAATCTGGTACCTTTAGATCCTGGCAGGAAAAGGGTATCTGTCAACTGGAGCACTGTTATGAAAAGGGAGTATTCATGTCATTTCAACAGTTAAAAGATACGTTTAAATTGACAAATAATGATTTCCTTGGCTATCTCCAAATTCGTGACTTTATAAGAACTGATCAGAAAGGAAGTTGGAAGTTACCGTGTATGTCTCCGGTTGAGGAAATATGTTATGCTAATCAGCCATTAAGTAAAATAATTTCAAGGGTGTATACAGTACTTATGTCAACTTTAACTATATCTGGTGTGGATGCTTCCAGAATTAAATGGGAAAAGGATTTGGGTATATCTATTGAGAAGCAGTTATGGAATGATTTGTGCAGGGGGGGTCTCACCTCTACTTTGAATGCTCGATTTAGACTAGTACAATTCAATTTTTTACATCAGTTATATATCACCCCACAAAAATTACATACCGTATTTTCCGGTGTATAGGTCGCACCTTTTTATGGTTTTTTCAAGGCCTGCGACCTATACACCAGTGCGACCTATTTATGGATTTTTTTTCCATATTTTTAGACCAATTTTTGGCTGAGTTATGGCCCTTTTTCCCTGTTGCATAAAATGGTGCAGTACCAGTTTCGGCCACCAGGGGGCAGTGCAAGTGCAGTACCAGTTTCGGCCGCTATGATCGCTAAAGAGGCCTGTACCAGTATTCTGCTTTATTTACAGATTTATTTGGGTGTAGCTGTAACTGTCAAAGTGCATTTCAATCAGCTGCACCTCCAGATGCTGCATATTTCAGCTCACAGTCAGCTCCACCTCCAGATAATAATAATAATAATAATGAATTCCATTTATAATGCACTTTTCATTAATAAAAATCTCAAAGTGCTACAAAGTGTAACAAAGCAAAGATCAAAATGAAACAAGTGATAAAATCAAATAAAATCAATAATAATATCGACTAAGATCAAAGATAAAATCATGTGGATGCAGATTAGGCTTGCTTAAAAAATAAATAAAATAAAACAAGTGATAAAATCTAGTAAAATATAATAAAATTGCTGCAGCTATCCTGCACTGGTTTCCACAGCAGCTGCAACTCTGAGCAGATCACCTTCAGCTGCAACTGATTTGTCATTTATTAACAAAAATTAAAGTGAGACACAGTCTTACAAAAAAGGCAGCCAACAAACATTTTTTTAGGAGTCTGTAGTTTAATTTTAATGATGTTGGTGGTATTTACATTTTGAAATAAGCTGATTTGTAATAATTTATTAACAAATATCAAAGTGAGACACAGTTTTACAAAAAAGGCAGCCAACAAACATTTTTTTAGGAGTCTGTAGTTTAATTTTAATGATGTTGGTGGTATTTACATTTTGAAATAAGCTGATTTGTAATACAAGCCCAAAACCAGAAAAGTTGGCACGTTGTGCAAATCGCAAATAAAAACAGAATACAATGACTTGCAAATCTTTTTCAACCCATATTCAACTGAATAGAATGCAAAGACAATATATTTAATGTTCGAACGGAGAAACTTTATTTTGTTTTGCAAATAACCATTAACTTAGAATTCAATGGCAGCAACACATTGCAAAAAAGTTGGCACAGGGACATATTTACCACTGTGTTACATCGCCTTTCCTTTTAACAACACTCAGTAAACGTTTGGGAACTGAGGAGACCAATTTTTGAAGCTTTTCAGGTGGAATTCTTCCCCATTCTTGCTTGATGTACAGCTTAAGTTGTTCAACAGTCCGGGGTCTCCGTTGTCGTATTTTACGTTTCATAATGCGCCACACATTTTCAATGGGGGACAGGTCTGGACTGCAGGCAGGCCAGGGGAGGACCCGCACTCTTTTGCTACGAAGCCACGCTGTTGTAACACGTGCAGAATGTGGCTTGGCATTGTCTTGCTGAAATAAGCTGGGGCGTCCATGAAAAAGACGTCGCTTGGATGGCAGCATATGTTGCTCCAAAACCTGTATGTACCTTTCAGCATTAATGGTGCCTTCACAGATGTGTAAGTTACCCATGCCTTGGGCACTAATGCACCCCCATACCATCACAGATGCTGGCTTTTGAACTTTGCGCCTATAACAGTCCTGATGGTTCTTTTCCTCTTTGGTCCGTAAGACACGACGTCCACAGTTTCCAAAGACAATTTGAAATGTGGACTCATCAGACCACAGAACACTTTTCCACTTTGCATCAGTCCATCTCAGATGAGCTCGGGCCCAGCAAAGCCGGCGGCGTTTCTGGATCTTGTTGATGAATGGCTTTTGCTTTGCATAGTAGAGCTTTAACTTGCACTTACAGATGTAGCGACGAACTGTAGTTACTGACAGTGGTTTTCTGAAGTATTCCTGAGCCCATGTGGTGATATCTTTTACACACTGATGTCGGTTTTTGATGCAGTACCGCCTGAGGGATCGAAGGTCACGGGCATTCAATGTTGGTTTTCGGCCTTGCCCCTTACGTGTAGTGATTTCTCCAGATTCTCTGAACCTTTTGATGATATTACGGACCGTAGATGGTGAAATTCCTAAATTCCTTGCAATAGCTCGTTGAGAAAAGTTGTTCTTGAACTGTTCGACAATTTGCCCACGCATTTGTTCACAGAGTGGTGACCCTCGCCCCATCCTTCTATGTGGATGACTGAGCATGTCAAGGAAGCTGCTTTTATACCCAATCATGGCACCCACCTGTTCCCAATTTGCATGTTCACCTGTGGGATATTCCAAATAAGTGTTTGATGAGCATTCCTCAAATTTCTCTGTCTTCTTTGTCACTTGTGCCAGCTTTTTTGAAACATGTTGCAGGCATCAAATTCCAAATGAGCTAATAATTGCAAAAAATAACAAAGTTTACCAGTTCGAACGTTAAGTATGTGGTCTTTGCAGTGTGTTCAATTGAATATAGGTTGAAAAAGATTTGCAAGTCATTGTATTCTGTTTTTATTTGCGATTTCCACAACGTGCCAACTTTTCTGGTTTTGGGCTTGTAATTTATTAACAAATATCAAAGTGAGACACAGTTTTACAAAAAAGGCAGCTAACAAATGTAGGTGCGACCTAGGTGCGACCTATACACCGGTGCGACCTATACACCGGTGCGACCTATTTACTGATTTTTCCAGTTTATTGATAAATATTAGACACTGCGACCTATACACAGGTGCGACCTATACACCAGAAAATACGGTAGATATAATTCAAGTATATCTAATCTTTGTTTTAGATGTGGCTTGGAGGAAGGAACGTTCCTCCATGCCACCTGGCAGTGCTCTAAATTGCAGGATTTTTGGAAAGGGGTGTGTGAAACTTTATCAGATATCCATGGCACCGTGATTCCAATAGACCCGGAGATTTGTTTATTGGGGAACTTTACAAATTCAAATTTAAAGACGGTCTATGATAAGAAACTTACAGAGGTCCTTTTGGCAATTGCTAAGAAATGTATTACAATAAAATGGAAATCGGATGCCGCCATCCCAATTAAAATGTGGTTGGGAGAGATTAATAGCTGTGTGACACTTGAAAAACTAACCTACTGGATGCAAGGTAGAGGTGGGACTTTTAATAAAATATGGCAACCATTTTTGAGGTATATGCAAAATCTACCAGCACAGTGGATTGACTGACCGTCATGTTATCGAGCTGAACTTGACAAGATATAGGAGCGAAATCCTTATGGGTTATATTCTTCCCCCATCTTACCCACCCCCTCTCAGCCCTTCTTGTTATTTGGTTGTTGTGTTATATTGTTGTGAGTGTATTTTACTTTGTGAGTGTATTTTACTTTAAGAATGTTAGTTGTTTGAATTGTGTCTTATTGTGTTTTTTGTAATGTCATTATTGAAAAATTATAAATAAAATATTCAAAAAAAAAAAAAAAAAAACTAATGCTCACGGGAAGTCCGCCACAACAGAACACCGAATAAAAAAATCGAATTTTAAGTCAAATATTTTCTATAGACCATCGTTACGTACATTACTGTCTTATAATTTAAACTCTGTAAGCAGAAGAAATATACACCGAGTGGTTTAGAAGTTATTTAGAAGAACACCGATAAAAAACTAATGCTCACGGGAAGTCCGCCACACAGAACACCAAATAAAAAAAACAAATTTTAAGTCAAATATTTTCTATAGACCATCGTTACGTACATTAATGTCTTATAATTTAAACTCTGTAAGCAGAAAAAATATACACCGAGTGGTTTTGAAGCTATTTCTAACATACCGGTAAACCGAACAACAGCCACAAACTAACAAAAAGCTAAGCTAAAAGATCGTTTTTTATTTTATTTTAATCTCAAACATCTAATAAAGCTACCGGTACTCACTTGTAAATGTCCACACTGTGATTCCATTCTGTAAGTTTCAGAAAAATCCGCTGAGTGGTTCTTGACTTATCTTGCAAAAAAACCAGCAAAGAAACACAGAGCTAACAGCTACATCCAGGCCAGCAGGCACACACAGTCAGAGCACAGGAGCTTTTTTTGGGACACATAAGCTGGGAACCATACGGTCTTCTTCTTCTTCTTGGGTCTGTGTACTCTGGAAGTGGTACTGCACAGCGCCACAGCGCCCCTAGTGGCCGAAAGTAGTACTGCATAATTTTTCTGCCAAAGTGAAACAGGCTGATATACGAGTCAAAAATTGGTCTAAAAATATGGGGAAAAATCCATAAATAGGTCGCATCGGATTATAGGTCGCAGGCCTTGAAAAAACCATTAAAAGGTGCGGCCTATAATCCGAAAAATACGGTAAATTGTAACAACAGACATAAGTAATGATGACTAACACTTAATCTGTGGCTCTTAGCTTAAAATGTAGTTACCAGCTTAGAATTTGAGATAGGGAGAGGTTGAAGAATGAGGAAGAAAGGGAAGTTTAGAGGAGTTATCTATTTTGAGTTTAACCAGATTGACACTTCTCCGTACGAGAACCAGCCCGACTCCACAGCACGATCCAGAAACATCAGCACTCTGTACCTTTGGACGTTCGTCTAGGTGGATAGAGTTGTAGAAGCAGTCTTGGACTCACAGGTCATCTGGCCGTGAAGTCCAGTTGTACCTCGGCGTGTTTATGGATTCACGTGTCGTGACGCCTGCCTTCTTCGTCAAAGACAGTGGCATGTCCTGGTCAGGTTTCAAAATAAAGCGTTCCTCAAGAGAGTTCCTTAAGAACTTGGAGCTTTTTTAGCTCTATTGAATTTATGGAAGCGTCCATAAATTCTTGGCTGATGAACCAGTCTTTGACTTAGTGACTCAGTTTATTTAGCCATGAGAGACAGAGAGCTGTCAGATCTCTGTCCCTTCCAAACTCTGAACGTTCACCCAAGCAAACGTTTTTTCTAAAAGTGTTGAGACCAGAAACACTGTTTCCTCATTGGTCCGTGGACCAAGAGGAGTGTGAAAACGTGAAGCGAAGACTTCAAGGTCAACAGAAAGTCTGTTTAGATAACAAAGAGGAATGTTTTGGGTAAGTGTCTGAAAGTGAAGAGACATCTCAACGCTTAGTTCGAGATTTAGCTGAACTCAACAAAAACAACTTCTGAGCAAGTCAGTTTGACATATTATCTGAACTCTGACATCGTTAGACACCTTCATTTGCAGAAGTGACACAGTAACGCTTCACATTTAAAGAATAACACAGCATATAAACACATATCATGAAAATGACAAAACGTTATTCTTCTGATTACATTAGAATAAAACCAAAGAAGCCAATAGTCTCTTTTTAAGTGACTATGTTCTCAGATTACAACCAATGGAATAAATTGTAGTAAACGTCTGTTCACTGAGAGGTCAGCAAAGGTCATCACTGGACATCGTCATGCCCACTACACTAATAAATATATTAAAGCCATAAATCAACTAAACTTCAACTTCATCTGGAAAAATCGAGCCCACTACGGTACTTAAAAAAAGCAAACATGGTAAAAGATTTTAAAGATGGTGGTTTACAAACAATTGACTTTGAATGCTTAAATGCTGTCTTAAAAATAAACTGGCTGAAATCTTTTTTAATGAATGGAAATAGTATTTGGTATTGTCTTCCCAAAGGTTTGTTTAAAAAACTTGGTGGTATAGATTTTGTTCTCAAATGTGACTTTAATGTTGTTAAACTCCCTGTGAAGCTAGCTGATTTTCACAAGCAGGTGTTGTTATGTTGGAAACTCATGTACTCACACAATTTTACTCCCCACCAAACTCCGATCTGGAATAATAGATATGTACTACACAGAAATAAATCTCTGTATTTGGATCGCTGGATGGAAAAAGGCATTTGGTCCATAAAACATCTTCTAAAGGACAATGGAAGCTGGTTGTCTTATGAAGATTTCTGCACACTATATAATTTGAACTGCTCATTTTCTCAGTTTAACACTGTTATAAACTCTATCCCTACTGCAGTCAAATGTATGGTCCAAAATATAAGCACTGAAACAGCTAACCTTCACCTACCTACACTTCAAATAAATGGAGTTAACCTTTTGGATAAAAGTAACTCTAACAAAAGGTTGCGGCGACATATACATGTAAACGACATTATACTTCCTGTACGTCCAAACAGAAACTCCATCCTGAGTTTGTTTTCTGACTCTGAAGTCAATAAGTGGAGGACTGCTTACCTTAAATACCCCTTAAGTCCTAAAGCCAAAGAAATACATTTTAAAAATCTCAATAACATTTTTCCATCCACAGAACTAGTAAGACAAATATTTAATTTTGACTCTAACAACTGTACTTTTTGTGACAACGATATTGAAACAACAGACCATCTCTTCTTCTACTGTGTACACACTGAAACGTTCTGGGAAAGCTTTCAGGCCTGGTTCGCAACTAAACATCTCCTTCCCCATCCACTAAAAAGAGAGGATATAATATTTGGAACCACCCTCAGAGACAGAAGAGCTGACCTCATACTTACCCCAAATTTACACTACATGCGTTCCGGCTCCGCTCCGGTCCGACCTCCGCAGCAAATACGCACCCATTATAATCAATGAGAGCATTTACACTGGCTCCGCACGGCGGCGGCGAGCTGCGGCGAGCGGACGGCAGTCCGTCAAAATTAGAACCGATCCTATTTCTGCCGGATGACGGAGCTGTGCCCGAGTCAACTTTCAAAGATTACGTCGCACCAACAGGAAAAAGAACGAGCACAACATCCGTATTTACAAAATAAAATCACCACTGGCGGACTAATCCTAGCTCTATACGGATTTATTTGTACAAAATTGCTGTCAAACTATAATTTATGACTACCCCTACAAACGCAATACAAGAAATAAATAAATAAAAAAGAGTATTTTATTCTGAAATGTAAAAACTCACGTCCTGTCGCTCAAACCATGTCCTGTCGCTCATTATCTCAATGCAAAAAACAATCAAACAGCGAGTCAGTCTCTACTGTTGTTCTCCTTCTTCCACCGAATTAATTGTTTTGTTCCGACTTCCTTATTTATCACTTGATTTATCGCGCAATCTCGCAATTCCCGCGCATGCGTCTCAGAGTGGCGCATCCAGGCAGACCAGAGCGGAGCGGAGGTAGTGGAAACTGGACTTGAAACGCTCAGCTGCGACCTGCGGAGCGGGGCGGAGCCGGAACACATGTAGTGTAAATCTGGCGTTAAAGGTATTGTGACATGATGTTGGAAATTTGCATATTTGTCACAACATATATATCTTATATCATTCAGCTCTGTTCGTTTTT
>JBBPBX010048045.1:0-25910 GCA_038048925.1 Garcialebias charrua | reverse complement strand
AATAATAAAGAATAAATCACTAATAACATTGATGATGGCTCATAGAGGGAAACAGCTCATACATTGATTAGATCATCAGTTATACAAAAATAACTTTTTAGATTTTTATATTCAAAAGCATAGCCATTTAAAGGATCATTTAAGAAGCACGTTGTACTGTAGGATAAATCAGATAAACCTACAAACCACATTGCTTTTATATATGTTGTTTAATAAACAGGTACTGTATATGTCATTTGATAAACAGGTATTTATTTTTGACAGATCCAAAAAGAAAAACGATGGGGGACGCCCTGGAGTTTGGATCTATTCAAAAGGTTGATTTGAAAGGTTGATTTTGAAATGTGGTGGTTCTATATTTTTAAAACACGACTGACTCGACTATAGACTGGACTTATTTTGAGCACATGAACCACATATTTGTATTGTAAATTCTTTATTACTACAGCGCTGTATGTCTGTCTATGTCTGTATGTATGTTATTTGTACTTTTCTATTTTGTTGCACGTATGTTTAGACTTTTTCTACAGACTATGAAAAAGGTAAAGTATTTTTTAAGTAAGTATAAAACGTCTCCTACTACTCACTTCTCATTATGCTAATTAAAAAACTTACTAATTAACAAACTAACCCCAAATCAAAGTGGGTGATTACTCATTTTCACTGAAGAATGAAATCATTTGTTGTTGTTTTTTGCCATTAAATACAAATGTTTTAGATAGTAAGAATGGAATTTTATTTTAAGTTTAAAGAAACAATTATTATTATAGCCAAATTACAGAATTTAGTTTAAGTTAACAGATTTAACTCACTAAGGAATTACCCACAGTTAGGCCTTCCCCAAACCAATTGGCTCATGGGATCCGGGGGGGGGGGCTTGAAGTTTTATTTAACAATTTGCAAGTTTTTTTGGTGTCCAGTTCTCCTCTCGAAAGACTACGGATTTCCGGAACTCCTTCAGGAGGAGTTGCCAGTGATCCCAGAAGTGAATCCCGCCTCAGACTGTCCTGCTAGAGACGGCTGGAAACGAGGGTGAACAGGACCCCAACAGGTGGTGGAAAGAACGAGTCGTCTTCTCGTGAGAAAGAGCAGCAGATGTTACAACTGAGACCGGATCTCCCCTGAAAAAGAAGTTTGGAGCAATCGCTGAGCCAGTTTTGAGATGGATCTGGTCAGAACAAAGCTCCCCACTTTGTCAGGACATGTGGCTTGACTACCCTATGCCTGAATGGACTAAACACCCAGGAACAGGCAGCTGGACAAGACTACATGACACCACACTGTCTGAAGAAGTTAATGATGCCCTCCGCCCACAGGGCGCACAAAAAGCTCTCCCCAGAAGAAAAAGACCCGCACGAAAACTTACAGAAGAAAAAGACTTGAACAAAAGCTCTCCCCCAGAATGAAATGAACTTATTCCACAGACAAAAGCTTTCCCCCAAGCAGAACTGGACTGATCTCGTAAGCAAAAGCTTTCCCGCAGAAAAACTGGACTTATTCCACACACAAAAACTCTTCTCCCCCCCAGATGAAATGAACTTGTGCCCAACAAATTATGCCACAAACAAATCCCCAAGGAACAGAAAGAACTTGTTCTGAAAACGGGACACTCCCTCCCCAGGAAAGACACTGAACTTGCCCTTACCCTCCCTCACTAGAAGAAGATGGATGCTGTGAAGAAGAATGTTTGATCTATTTCATTTTTTAAGTTCAAACCGGTTGTTTTCGCTTTCCTGGGCAATAGTTAATATCAAAGAAGTTTCAAACCAACTGAAAACTTCCTTTATTTTTGTGCCCATAAAGGGCTACTTTGTTGTGTGTTTGAGAATTATTTCCCACATCTTTGATAATGTATAAGTTCTATTTAATTGTTTAACACAACAAATTAGATTGGTTCTTTATTTGGTTAAAAGAAATTAGATTGGTTCTTTTTATTTGGTTAAAAGAAATTAGATTGGTTCTTTGGTTAAAGGGGACCACAGATGCAAAATTCACTTTTTAATGTTTTTTTTACTCAACTTTGGGTATTTACTTCATAAAAAAACAGTCCTTGTGCCAAAAAAATGCACCCAGTGGTTTATTTACTTTAAGTAGATTTATTTATCTGTGATAAAAACGGTTCGTTTTTGAAATAAACTGGAAGTCAATCGCGCTTGTGACGTCACAGGCGCGAGGACAACCCACCCCAACCTGAGTCCAGCCCCTCACCTAGCAACCCCTGGTTAGGCTCAACCCACTTCTGTATTAAACACATGACTGTTGTTTTTCATGATTTCATCTCATCTTTTGTTTATATGTTCTTAATTTCATGTGTACAGCACTTTGTTGCAGCTGTGGTTTTTTAAATGGCTTTATAAATAAAGTATAATTGTTATTTTTATGTTTTAGTTCAATTTTTAGTGTATTTGCGATCGCTCCAACGCGCAGCCGGCAAAAATTAAACGAGCGGACTCCCGGCATAGGGACCGGCGGCAACGGGACACTGCTTCTGGCGGATGGAGCGGAGCTTCAACTGTACAGCCTCGTTGCAGCCTTGCAGCAGCCTCGCAGCAGCGAGGACCTTCTCCTTACGGATTAATTTACGGGAGACACTTGGTGAACTTTGTGTTGTCTTGACTGGAACAGCGATAACTCCCAAAATCTCCGCGTGCAACGAGCGGAGCTGGCGAACACCGGAAGAGGAACAAGCTAACATTAGCTTCGGATTCGGCAGGTCTCATGCTAAAAGGAGCAGCAAATTGCGGCGCGCTCAGACGGGTTTCGGTAAGTTATCTTAAGCTAGCACTAACAGTAAGTCAAATGAGTAATAAAAAAAGAGCTAATTTTAAAACAACAACACATTACAGAGACTGGCTGTTACAGAGGGCGTTAACAGATCGTTGAAGGGCGTGGACTTCAGAACTTCTATCAGAAACCGTTCGTTCAAAACGAAAGTTAAAAATTGCAGAATTAAAAAGGGTATAATTGATTATCTAAGAATTATTTTGTGCATTAAATTGAAGGAATAGGGTCTAGATAGCACAAAGAAATAACATAAAATTTTAAAAAATGCATCTGAGGTCCCCTTTAAGACAAATTAGATTGGTTCTTTTTATTTTAAAACAAATTAAATAGCTTATTTCTTTTATTTGTTTAACACAAATAGATTAGTTCTTTATATATATATATATATATATATATATATGTTTCTTCTCAAAAGTTCTATTTCTTTGGAAAAACTTGGTTTTTGTGGGTAAATAGACTAATCCCTGCTAGATATATTATTCCTTTTAAAACTTTTGACATAAGCCATGAAATAAGACCATACTCATTGCAGACTTCTCCTCAAACCTTTATTTCTCTCAAACATTGAAATAAGTCATAAAATTTGACAATCATCACTACAGAGTTCTCCAGAACTTTAAATCTCTCAAACCATCCTAAAAAGGTGATCCTGAGTTATCAGGGCGTTACTGTAGAGGCAACAGGACGGTCGGTATGTGTTTTTTTGCCCCTAATTCGAATTAGGCCTCGGGGTCGTTTTCCATACCACTCACATGATTGATAATGATCAGTTTATATATGATAAAGAGGATGGGATGATGGAGATGTTCAATATTTATCATCTAAAACTAATTACTCTGACCCAATAATTATAACCCAGCTCACTTATATCAAATATTCTCTGTTCCCTTTAAACACTTATATTTGATAGTACAAACATGTTGTTTGCTTTTCTCCTTGATACAGAAAAGACAGTCTTCTAGCCTTGACAATGTTTGGATTAGATGTTCTTGTTTGATCAGAACCATGACTTGTTTGTTTTATCTGTAAGACGTCAGAACTTGTCAAACTCCACCTCCTTCTTGTTTAAATAGCTTGTCATGTCCAGTACAATTCGGAATTGTGCTGGACAATGTATTTGAGACCAAACTAAGTTTCAAAAGACATTAAAAAGCCTTCCCCATTGCAAAGTTTGTTTGTCTGTTTTAACACTGTTCTCGTTTATCTTGTATGGTTTTTATTAAGGTAACAGGGGTTTAACATCCCCATCAAAAATAAGGTTTTAATTCACGTTGAAAATGGTTTGTAGACAGAGGCGTCCTCAGAGGTTCAGGAGTATCATTCAGTACTCAACCTCCACCGCACTTCTCAACATATTTCCATATGAACACCTTTCTTAAAAAGCAAACCCTAGAACAGTGGTTTTATTTTTTATGCACCCTCGCCTTGTGTGTCTTCAGAGCATCTGGTCGAGCAAATTTCACATTACAAACGTTGCACTGGAACCTTTTTTCTCCCGTGTGGACGAGCATGTGCGCTTTAACATGTTTCTTCTGCAAAAATCTTCTTTTGCAGGTTTTACAAGCAAAGGGTCTATTTTCATTTTTTACTTCTTTATCTCTTGAGTGAACCCGGGCGTGACGTTCAACATGTGACTTTCTGTAAAACTTTTGGTCACACTTATCGCAGGCGAACTGCTTCTCCTCCGTATGGAGTTTAGCATGTCTGTTCAGAGATCCCTGTCGAGAAAATCTCTTGCCACAATCCCCACAAATATATTGTCTCACTCCCTTGTGACTTAGCACATGTACTTGAAGATCGCTACGAAGTCTGAAACATCGTCCACAAATATCACAGGCGAAGGGTTTTAGTCCCGTGTGAATGAACGCGTGTTGCTTCGCACTCCCTTTTGTGTAAAAACTTTTATCACACACCTCACAGTGAAAAGGTTTCTCTCCAGAGTGGCGCAACTTGTGATATTTGAAAGATGCAAAATGAAAAAAAGCTTGACTGCACTGATCACAAGCAAATGGTTTCTGTCCTGTGTGAATTCTCATGTGATGTTTAAGTTCCTGCTGTGTGGAACACTTTTTTCCACATTCAGCACAAGAAAATGTTTGTGTCCGAGCTGTGACTCTTCGTGAACTTACATTTTTCTTCTTTCCAGAACGTTTCTCATCAGCCACACCAGTCGAGCGTACAGCTGAATGAGAAGCCACGTGTTTCTGAAGAGATCTCTCACTGACAAACTCTCTACAACACTCAGAGCAGCTGAAGGATTTCTTGGTCCTTTTATGTCGAGCTTTGTTTTTTACTCCTGACACAGGTGTTCTAGTTTGATTCCAATCTTCATCACCATCTTGTGCTTCAGATCCAGAAGTTGACATATCATCATCACCGTCTTCAGTCTCTGAAGAATTTGAAGCCTTTTTATCAGTTTTTGGCTGTGAGGGATTATTTGGATCCTGGTTCCTAACTCTTTGTGTCTGAGTTGTGACTCTTCGTGAACTTATATTTTTCTTCTTTCCAGAACTTTTCTCATCAGCCAAACCAGACGAGCGTCCAGCTGAATGAGAAGCCATGTGTTTGTGAAGTGAACTCTCACTGACAAACTCTCTACAACACTCGGAGCAGCTGAAGGATTTCTTGGCATTTTTATGTCCCACTTTGTTTTTTACTCCCGACACGGGTGTTCTAGTTTCACTCCAATCTTCATCACCGTCTTTTGCTTCAGATCCAGAAGCTGACATCTCCTCCTCCTCCTCATCATAATCACTGTCTTCAGTCTCTGCAAAGTCTGAAGTCTTTTCATCAGTTTTTGGTTGTGAGGGATTATTTGGATCCTGGTTCCTAACTCTTTGTGTCTGAGCTGTGACTCCTCGTGAACTTACATTTTTCTTCTTTCCAAAATGTTTCTCATCAGCAAAGCCAGATGAGCGTCCAGCTGAATGAGAAGCCATGTGTTTCTGAAAAGATCTCTCACTGACAAACTCTCTACAACACTCAGAGCAGCTGAAGGATTTCTTGGCATTTTTTTGTCCCACTTTGTTTATTACTCCTGACACAGGTGTTCTAGTTTCGCTCCAATCTTCATCACCATCTTTTGCTTCAGATCCAGAAGCTGACATCTCCTCCTCCTCCTCCCCCTCCTCCTCCTCCTCATCCTCATCATCATCATCATCATCATAATCATCACTGTCTTCAGTCTCTGAAGAGTCTGAAGCCTTTTCATCAGTTTTTGGTTGTAAGAGATTATTTGGAACCTGGTTCCTGTCTGGTTCTGGTCCTACACAGTCCTCTCCATCAGGTTCTGTTTTCATCTGTTCAGCTGAGCTTCTGGTTGGATGTTCTGTCTCTCTGGTGTCTTCAGTTTTGATCTGATGCAGCTGAATTAAATTAGGTTTCTCGTCATCTTCCTGACTCTTCACATGAAGCCGATCTTCCTCTTCTTGCTTTACGTGGTAGAGTTCTAGGTCCTGCTGGTCCAGAAGGAAGCTCCACAGATGAAGAACCTCATCTTCTTTAACCTCCAACAGCTGCTGGGCATCTGCAGAAGACACATGGACATCATATTTAACTGTGATTTTTGTAATCACACGTTGTATTGAACTCTCGTTGCGTATATAGGAGTTTTTAGTCAACGTTTTACGTCAGAGACCTTTTTCAGAAACCAGATCTTTTTGTTTAACCCGTCTCTTTTGACAGCAGTAACCAGCCCTAGGCCTGTCATAATAAACAATAAATCAATTAATCACATGATAAATTAAAACTATCAACCTCGTTTTCCTTTATCGGCTTTATCGTTTCTTCGTCTCTCTCTTTCTACTGAAGACACTGGATGACAAAAGGCTCAACTAAGATGCTCTTCACTGACTCCTCCCTTTCTCTTTAAAATCCATTTTAATCGTCCAAAATCACGTTTTTGGATTGTTAAAACGAAGGGCATGAGAATCCTGTTTTATCTGGACGATCTCTGCTGTTATCCCGATCCAGAGAGGAAGCAGAGACACAAACAGCTGTTCTAGTGAAACACCTGTCTCATCTGGGTTTCACCATAAACTGGGAAAAGAGTTCAGTAACTCCTTCCCAACAAATCACATTTCTGGGAGTAAACTTAAGCTCAACGCGCATGACAGCTGTCCTGTCGGAACAGAGAAAAGAATCTCTGATGTCACTGCTTCAGCTCGTTCAGCCCCACAGGACAGTGACAGCATTAACAATAATGAAATTATTAGGAATGATGGCTGCAGCACACGTGGTAGTCCCGCTGGGGTTATTACATATGCGTCGCCTGCAAAGATGGTTCAATCGACTGAAAATCGATCCTGTACGTAACAAAGGGTGCCTGATCACAGTCCCACTGTCTGTGAGGGCGGACCTGATCCACTAGGGCAGTGGTCCCCAAACTACGGCCCGGATGCGGCCCGCCTCCACATTTGGTCCGGCCCCCAGAACAATACCATAGAGCATTTAGATTTTTTTTCCATGTGTGTATTTGTATTTGATAATAAAGTTGGACTTTTGCAATAAAATGTTCCTTAGTTATGAACTATTTTGAACTATTGTTCCACATTTGATTTATTGTGTTCCACCCTTCTGCGGTCTGTGCCCCTATCTGGCAACCCCCAGAAAAAAATCCTAAACCCGCCCCTGTCAAAGACAGAACGGAATAATGGCAAAAAGATTAGGTAAGAGAAATTTTGATTCAGAATGCAGGGCATTTAAGCTGCAGTGGACAAATGATTATTTTTTTGTTCAATGCAAAGAAAAGGCTGTCTGTGTCATCTGTCAAGAGGCGGTGGCGGTATTCAAATAATACAATCTGCGGCGACACTATGAATCCCGTCACAAAGACAAGTATGATAGCTTGCAAAGCCAAATGCGAGCAGACAAACTCTCAAAGCTAAAAAGTGGACTGTTAGCTCAGCATTTGCACTTTTGTTAGAGAGGGTTATTTGGTTATTATTTATTTTATTAATAGTGTTATTATTTATTTTATTAATAATGTTATTATTTATCTCCTGACTTTTGTGCTGTGAAGAACCCAGAGAGGGTTATTTGATTGTGCTTTCTGGAAAACAATACATTTTTACATTTAGGCACTCCTACAATCATCACACTTTTTCCTGTTACAAACTGACTCCGGCCCCCCACCAGAGAAGGGAAAAGTTATGTGGCCCTCACAGGAAAAAGTTTGGGGACCCCTGCACTAGGGGAATCCCTTGATCTTATCAGAAGAAGTTCCCCTGGGCAAAGTGACGTCATTCATGTCGGTGTTCACAGACGTGTCCCTCTCCGGCTGGGGACTGACCTGCCTGTCACAAACAGTAGGAGGGGTGTGGCCGGCCGGCACGTCTCTTCACATAAACGTACTAGAACTCCTCATAGTACACAAAGTCCTCAGACACTTTGCTCCACTGGTCCAGGACCATCACGTAATGGTCCACATGGACAACAGAACCATAGCAGCATACATAAATCGCCAAGGGGGCGTGCGCTCAGCCCAGCTGTTGGATACAGCCAGGAAACTGCTTTGTTAGGCATGTACACACTTGAAATTGATAAAAGCTGTTTATATCCCAGGCGTTCTAAACAGAAGAGCAGATATTATCTCGAGAGGAGGCCCTCTGGATAGAGATTGGACTCTCTACCCGGACCTGATCTCACAAATCTGGAGCAGGTTTGGGAGAGCGGAAGTGGACCTGATGGCCACTTGAGAGAACTTTTAGTGTCCTCTGTTCTTCTCTCTAAACCCACAGGATGCTCCCCCATTAGGAGTGAACGCGTTTGCGCACAAACCGTGACCCAAAACGCTAATTTATGCCTTCCCCTCAGTCCCTCTGTTACCAGCTCTGCTGGAGAGGGTGAGAGAGGAAAAATTGTCAATGATTCTGATTGCTCCAGAACGCACGAACACACCGTGGTTTCCGGTGCTGCAACAGCTGACGAGTAGATCATGGAAGCTGCCATGGAGAGACGGTGCTCTCCTGCAGGCGGGGAGAGCAATCAAGGGTTTTCCTGTAATAAGTCGCTGAACGAAAATGCTTAGAAAGTTTTGTTTTTTCTAAAGATGTAATATGCACTATCCAGGGAGCACGCGCAAAATCCACTACAGCTGTTTACGCTTCGAAATGGGCTGCTTTTCAGCGATGGTGTTTAGAAAAGGAGGTGGATCCAATTTCTTGTTCTCTAGGCTGCATTTTATCCTACCTGCAGCTGCTGTTGGACAGAAATTTAGCTTTCCGCACAATTAAAACTTATGCTGCAGCGATCTCCTGTCATGAAGGGTTCAATGATAGAACAGTTTTCAATCACCCTTAAACAAAACGGTTTCTGAAAGGCACGCGTTAGCTTAGACCAATAGCACGCCCTCTGATACCACAGTGGGACCTAGCATGCGTCCTCAATGTAATGACTAAAGATCTGTTTGAGCCTCTGAGTCAGATACCTTTGAAGTATCTGTCATTTAAAACAGCCTTGTTATTAGCTCTGACGTCAGCTAAAAGAGTGAGCGACCTGTCAGGTCTGTCTGTCACTCCTTCTTGTCTCAAAATTCAAGGAGATGGAAGTTCAGCAGAACTTCGGCCAAATCCTGCTTTTATACCTAAAAGCATAACAAGTTCATTCAGGTCCAGAATCATTACGCTGGACAGGTTCTGTCCTCCTCCCCACAAAAATGCAGAGGAGGAACGTTTGCACCGGCTCTGCCCAGTACGAGCGCTCAGGTGTTATGTGGCACGCACAGCTGCGGTGCGTAAATCTGATCAGTTATTTGTGCATTGCAGGGAATGATCTCAGAGTCAGCCTTTATCTTCCCAACGTTTGTCGCATTGGTTATGTGAATCTATTTCACATGCCTACAGTTCTTCTGGCCTTCAACCTCCTGAAGGACTCAGAGCTCATTTCACCAGAGGGATTTCAACCTCCACAGCTCTGCACAGAGGAGTGTCCATGCAGGACATCTGCTCTGCGGCTTTGTGGTCATCACCGACCTCCTTCATCCATTTTTATCTACGAGATGTCTCTAGCTCTTCACTGACACATTCAGTTCTCAGAGTTGTGGCAGAGTAATTGTTATTTTTCAGTCAAACAACTGTAAAATAAAAATAAAATAAAATCAAAATAAGAAGGAAAAACAACAATAAAACAATTATTGACAAACAACACAGCCTTGTTTCTGTCTTTATTTGATGGACGTTGTTTCTGTAAAATTATTCCTTCATACAAGAAAAAATCCTTTCTCCTTCATCAGAAATGTTTCCTTTGCCTGATATGAATAAACATTCATTCAGCTGAGATCAAGCACGGAGGTTACAAGCCTGCAATACAATGCGCACCAGCTGCTTGGTTCAATGGTGCGTAATTACGCTTGAATGAGGTTTAGGTGGATGTCAGAGTGTTGTTATGGTCCTCGGTCAGACCCAGTGAGGCATGGACCATATCCTGCTCCGCCCTTTAAACCCAATAAGCGACAGCTTTTTAAAGGGCGAAGCTTACACGAAATAGAACATTGGTTACGTATTGTAACCCCAGATTCTATGAGTGTAAGCGTAACCTAGGGCTGGGCCATATCATATCATTACCGGTTTTACCGAGCAAAAAAGCTTGCCCAGGCAAAAAATTTATATCATGATATGCTAATTTCATGACGTAATACATCGGGGCGCCCCGCCCCCTTCACTTCCGAGCGCTTCAAAAGACCAAACCGAGCTGCGCACCTCCCTCCACCTGTCTGTGTACTGGTGTAACGCTAGAACAAACAACGTGTTCCAGCTGTCTCTCCACTGTCTCTCACTGCACAGGTACAGAGAGCTTGTCCCCCCCTCCCCCCGCCCCGCGTTGCTCAGCGTGTGTGCGGGCTGCTCTCTCCCTCGCTCCAAAACTGTCACGTGGTTCAGCTGTCTCACACAGTCTCAGGTGATCAGAGAATCAGATAGATCAGTTAAAAAAATGAATCAGAAAAATGAATAATTCCTGCAGGAACAGAGGAAGCTGAAACACCAGAAGCTTCAGGGTCAGCTGATCAACTTGTTACAAGTTATTTTTATACTTGGAGACAGAATACTTTACTTAATAAAGTAATATCAGTAAAATTACCCCTTGTTGTTTTTTAAAATTTTATATAATGCTGCAAAGCAACATGTTAAGTTAATTTTGTCAAATAAATAAATTAGATTTTTTTTTGGGTTATATCACGAAATTTATCGTTATCGTGATAATGCTCTGAAATATCACAATATAATTTTTGAGCCATATCGCCCACCCCTAGCGTAGCCCTTTAAAAACTGGGCCTCAATGGCTCTCAATTGCCTGAAGAAAAGTATATGCCTTTTGGGAACCAAACCCCGGTCCAGAGGCGGTTTTATAGTAGGACCGGGTGGGGCCCACAGCAGGTGGGCGTGGACTAGAAGTTTTCAGTGTTTTGGCGCGAGGCATGGGTAAACCCAATAAGCCACAGCTTTTTAAAAAGCTACGCTTACACTCATAGAATCTGGGGTTACAATACGTAACCAACGTTTTTTGAGTTACCTCAGTGCCAGCTGCTCTAGTATTTCTAGGGAACAAAGGGGTGGAGTAAAGCCTGGTTTATACTTCTGTCTCACGTCTTTTACCCCCCTGTTGAGTGAAAAAAGGTTGCGCAACTTCTGGCTGCACTCCCGTTGTGATCCCCCGGTGACAACCCGTCTTGTACGTGGCCCCCAAGCAGAACTGCAAGACGCTGCATACAAGACGGGCTGTCACCGGGGGATCACAGCAGGAGTACAACCAGAAGTTGCGCAACCTTTTTTCACTCAAATTTTTACTCAATGGGGGGTAAAAGACGTAAGACAGAAGTATAAACCAGGCTAAAGCTAGATTTATAGTCGACGTGTCGCATAACGCGCGAGGGTGCGCGCGCCAAAAGTGATGCAATATCGCAGTCCCCGCCCCTGCGCGTTGGCCCCGCGCGTGGGATTAGCGCGTGTCGTGCACCTCTGAATTTTTGAAACTCCGCAAGCCTAGTGCGCGTGCGGTGGGCGCTACGATTTGGTTTCAGGTCCCCACCCGACAGCCTTCACCCTCTTCACGCCGGAGCCTGCAGCTGTCTGCGCCGCTGTGGTTGTGGAGACGGCGTCGCGACGCATGGAGGAATGTTTTGTGACACAAATGTATTAAATTCTCCTTCATTCCTGATCTGGAGTCGGACTTTTCTTTTGTTTTTTCGCCAAAAGTCACGTGATCGCTTTCTCCTCCGCTGACTCCATGCATTAAAACCGCAAATAAAGACAACAGTTCAGCACGCGAGCGGAAAGCTATTTGTTTTTGTTGTGTGATTTCAAACAGTTCTTCTTCTACGGTAGATTTCTTCTTCTACACCTTTCTTGCAACATATGCACAGGTTTTAGAGGGTACTGCCTCCTGCTGGTCCGTAAAAGAACAGCACTTTGCCATGCTCCGCCGTGCGTCAACCATAAACACAGTGGCGAAACTGTGAACGCATTTCACTGCACGGCTGAGTGCGCGCGTTCCAGCCTGCGGACCAAAGCGCAAGTATCCGCAAGACTCCCTGTCTTACGTCTTTTACCCCCCGTTGAGTGAACAAACATTGCGCAACTTCTGGCTGCACTCCCGCTGTGATCCCCCGATGACAGCCCGTCTTGTACGTGGCCCCCAAGCAGAACTGCAAGACGCTGCATACAAGACGGGCTGTCACCGGGGGATCACAGCAGGAGTGCAGCCAGAAGTTGCGCAACCTTTTATCACTCAAATTTTCACTCAACGGGGGTAAAAGACGTAAGACAGAAGTATAAACCAGGCTTAACTCAGCCTTGTAGAGCTTTGGAGCAAACGTCACTGTGTGGGGGAGTGTCGGGGGCGTTCCGGTCTCGACCGCCATCTTTGTTGCCCTCAGAAAAAATAAAAGTAATTCAGATTTCCATCGTTTTCGCACTGTATCTTCCGTCACGATTCTGAAAAGCAGCGCAAAATAAAGTGGACTATCGTAATAAGTTTCTCCCAGATGACAAAAAAAAACTACTGTACATGGAAAAAAATTGGCATAATTGGAAATGTTGCCCATTTGAAATAAATAAATAAATGGAGCAGAGACCTGGAGTAATACTTGCCTCCACTGACATTCCCAGTCATTTTAGCAGACCTGTGTCAGTGTTTACACCACAAATAATTTGTATAATTCCAATTCACTGGGAGAGCTGGTCCAATCTATGAATAGCTGGGTAGATGATTTGAACAATTTTAAATCCCCCAGATTGTAAATACAGTACGTTGAAGGTACGTCGTTGGCTCATTAATTTTACATAAATTATTAATATACATGTCTTTCAGAATCAATCAACCTTCTGTATGCTATGAGTATTAGAAATTGTGAACACTTAATTTTTTATAGTATTTTAACTGATTTACAAAGCTCCACATAGAAAATTACCTTATTTTTAATGACTTGAGCTTGTCTAATGACATGTAGACTTCAAATCTTGATTAGATTACTTTATATATGTATTAAGATGCATATATATTATAGACAAATGTTTCTGTCTTTTCATTCACCATTTTAATTTAGCAGGTTCTGCTCTCTGAGTCATGAGGGTGATGCATTAAAATACAGCTAGCAGTACAAAATCCAACTCCTGAACTTGGAGCATCTCCTGATGGACTCAGTGTGATCGCTGCTGCCTGGAGAAAGTTCCCTCACAAATACAAGACATGCTGCATCCAGCAGCTGTGGAGGCAGGAGATGAATTTCACCTGAAAAAGCTTCGTCCACGTGCACAGGCGCACAATCAAACCACTGTGACCTTGTGTGGACCCAGACATGGCTGGACGTCTACAGAAAGCATGAAGCTTCTTAAAAATATTTCTCAGAGTTTGTTCTCCAGCTTCAAGGGATACATAATTATGTAAATCATGCTGTTCACTTATATTTGCACATTTTTGTGTAGCAATTTTTCTATAAAATGTATTAACTTACACAATGTTCATCACATTGTTACTAGAAATGTTTAATTACATCAAATGTTTACTTCAAAATGGATCTGTTTCATTTTATGTTTATTTCTTACCTGAAATTCATTCATTCAACTTTTATTTGGACAGGTTAATCCCTGTTAATGAAATTTGTTAATACATCAAATGTTTACTACAAATGTGATCAATTTCATCATGTTTACATGTTAGTGCTGAATTAAATGTTTCATAAATGTTTACCACATTAATTTTTATTAAATGAGAAAAAACAACCACTTGTTATTATTCAACTGTAAAAATATTTCAAAACAACGAGTCCAGCAGCTCCTCTGGGGGAATCCCAAGGCGTTCCCAGGCCAGCCGAGAAACATAGTCCCTCCAGCGTGTCCTGGGTCTTCCTCTGGGTCTCCTCCCGGTGGGACATGCCCGGAACACCTCACCAGGGAGGCGTCCAGGAGGCATCCTAACCAGATGCCCGAGCCACCTCAACTGGCTCCTCTCGATGTGGAGAAGAGGGATTTTAACCTCAGCACATCATTCATTTTACTACTTTTGTTGGCTGTAAATGGGACCCTGTGTACACAGTTTCGTTCCACCTCACGTACAACATGTGATGTGAATGACAATAAAGAACCTTGACTCTCACACAGTCTAATATCAAAGCCTCTGTCAGATAACAACGTCCTTCTGTTATGAGCTTGTCACCTCCATCCCTTGAAGAGAAAAACAGGTATTAGACAGTTTTGTGTGACATTAAATAATGATGACAAAACAAGGAAGTCCTATTTAATACTTTAAATTTACTTTTTCCAGCTGGTTTTTATTCAGCTCTGACCTGTTCTGTAACAGATGACTACTACCTTTCTGTTTGTGCATGAAGAAATTGTTTTATATGGTACTACCTGAGCAACATTGACGGTGTATTTGTAGTTTTTTGCTGCTGGTCCCTGCTCCTCCATCTGCAGCTTCACTGAGCTCTTCTGGAGTTTCCATCCATTTCATATGAAGGTCTGCCTTGACAAGGACGTATCAGAACACAGATCAGTATTAATACAGTAACAGTGACAACACTACAAACTTTAAACAGTTTATTTCACAATAACACAGCTGTCCACTCTGTCTAAAATCAGACAACGTTATATAAAAAATATAAACCCAACCATAGGCTGACCCACTTCTATGAACTAAACACCCGGACAAAATCGTGGCAAAAATTATGGCACAACTCCAACAAAACGAATTTATACTACTGTTTACATTCACTGTTTACATTTATTACTACTGTTTACATTCATTACTACTGTTTACATTCATTACTACTGTTTACATTTATTACTACTGTTTACATTTACACTACTTTTTATATCTACACTACTGCTCTTATATATTTTTTTTACTAGCCTTACTGTATAGTATTGCCACTTTACCTCTATACCAATATCAACTACCTCATACATATACTGTGTACATAAACTTCATATGCTGCTTTGTCACTCTATTACAAATGTCAATGCCAGAACTTTCATTTTATTTTATAGATATACTTTTTACACTTTTTTACACTTTTATACTACTATGAAAAAACTCAGGACAGTATTACACTTTTATTATTTCATTTTATGCTTATGTTTATTAAATGTTTCAGTGTTTTAGTGTTTAAATGTTTACTGTTGCACCGAGGGACAGAGAGAAATGCAATTTCAATCCTGTGTATGTCCTGTACATATTGCAGTTTTGACAATAAAGTTGACTTTGACTTGACTTATACACTCACCAGTGTCTGGAACAAACTAGCAGTTATTTTGGGACATGGAGAAATTGTTTTATATGGTACTACCTAAGCAACATTGACGGTGTATTTGTAGCTGCTGGTCCCTGCTCCTCCATCTGCAGCCTGACTGAGCTCTTCTAGAGTTTAATTCATTTCATATGAAGGTCTGCCTTGACAAGGATAGATCAGAACACAGATCAGTATTAATACAGTAACAGTGACAACACACTAGAAACTTTAAACAGTTTATTTCACAATAACACAGCTGTCCACTCTGTCTAAAATCAGACAACGTTATATAAAAAATATAAACCCAACCTAAACTAGGCTGACCCACTTCTATGAACTAAACACCCGGACAAAATCGTGGCAAAAATTATGGCACAACTCCAACAAAACGAATTTATACACTTACCAGGATGTCTGGAACAAACTAGCAGTTATTTTGGGACATGGAGAAAGTTATATCAGGACGTGTCACCGCTGATATCAGGACATTCATCTCCTTTTCGTTAGGTCCGACACATGAGCTCCCTCGCGCTGCTTCCAGCAGCGAACAGGAAACAGAAAGTCAGTTTTCTATCTACTTTCAGGTCGTGTGACCGGACATTACATCCAATAACACAGCATGTTTATGGAGCCAAGATGGTGTAGTGGCAGGGCTTCCGATTTGGGACCCAAAGGACGCGGGTTCGCGCCCCGGCCACTACACACCTTGGGGTGTCTATGAGTGCACACCTAATTCTCCAGCTCCCCGGGTGCTTTCTATGGCTGCTCACTGCACCACCTGGTGGTGGTTGGGTTAAATGCAGAGACGAATTTCGTCTGTGTATGGGAAACATACACAGATGACAGAAAAGGACATTATTATTATTATTATTATGTTTAGACCATTGCAAAACTGTTACAACCTTCTTAGATTCTAACAAAAAACGAGAGACAGAGCTTCTTTTAGTAGGGCTTCAAAAATGGTGATTTCTTTCCCACAATGCTGTGCGCCGCTTTGCGCCGCGGACCAGTGACGTCACGCTCCAAAGCTCTATAAGGCTGGGTTATACTCCGCAAGACTCCCTATAGCCTATATGGCCTATATATAGCCTATATGGAGCCCTGCAGATTGGGTCATACCATAGCTTAGGATCATGGGGGGAAATGGGATTTCCTTATGTTGGTTTCAGTTAGGTGTTTGTGTGTTTTACCCTTTTGTGTCTTTGTGGGCTGATCAGCCAGTATACTGTATAAGTTTCCCCTTTGTCTCATTTACGAGGTCTGTTTGTTTGAGTAGAGTTCAGTTATGTTGATCTCCTTTATGGGCCCAATTTTGTGATCTGTTATGATTTACCCGAGTTGATTTTTTGGGGAGTGTTTATTAATTTTTTTACTTAACCTGACTGTCCTTTTACTGCTAGGTCCATCATAGTGCTGAAGGACCTTATGTTGGCCAAGTATGTATTTATCCACCATGACGCACACTGTTCAGTGTTCACCACTTCAGCCTCCTTACAATGGTTCATTTTGTGTTTTGGAGAGGGGACCTAAAGAGTTTTTGGTGGAGTTGGGGGGTAATCAGGACAGGAGAGGGTTTCAGTGGACCATTTGAAACCGGCTCGTGTTGCTGGGGGACCCGGTTGAGTTGGCTCAGCCACCTCGTTGTGGCTGTCCCCCAAATTATTTGCCCACTCTTCCAGGTTTTTCCCCTACAGCTGAGTTACCTCCCTCAGGAGAACAGTTAAGTGGCAGTCGGTGTGGAGAGCCTCCTTCTACTTCAACACATGTCGCTGTGAAGAGCAGCCATCATAGCCGCATTATTAAACTCCCTAGCCGTTACAGTTAGCAAAGGTGGGCACCAGACCGCTGGAGAGCGCTAAAGCGCTAATCCGCTTATAGCGGACCTAAACAATTTGTCAGCGTTACAACGGATTGACTAACTTTTATAATTCATAAGCGAATTTGTGCTATTTTTATTTAAAATGCAGTACCGCTAATAACTAATTATCTATCAGTAAAAACGAAAAAACTTATTTACGGGCTCTTACGCTGGCTCTCGTAGCTGCTTGTTTACCTTTTTCCCCCTTGGTGAGGGAGCAGAGAGGAGGGAGGGGGAGCAGAGGGGAGAACAGACGCGGATCTACCATGTAGGCAAATGATGCCGTTGCCTGGGGCTCCCAATCAGCAGGGGCCCCGCCCCGCCCCGGCCAGTCACCTACATCCCTAACATTGCTCATGCTTGTTAATGTACATTTAACATAAAAATAATTATAGTTACGATGAAAACGATCATTAAAAACGCAATACAAAAACCGGTCGATTTCTGTATCCCCCTACTAAAAATGGACTATTCCATCTTGACATCTTCCGGGTCAGAGGTGAACTCGGGGGCTAATTCTGTGGATAGCTGGTTGTGTTTGGCGTCTTCATAAATCATGAGAGAACCCCGTTGTATCAAGCTAAATTAATGCGGCCGGAGGATTGTATTCTGTGTTTTGTGTCAACCACTCGACGGTGAGTCGTTTGTTTTTGTAAGGATTGGCTCCCTTCGTCCCCCTCTGTTAGTCAGTTCCTAGTCAGTTAGTCAGTTCAGTTAGTTTATTAGTTTCCCTTCCAGTTTATTCACTCTTAGTTTACCTCCAGTTCTGTCATCCTGTAGTCAGTTAGTTTATTAGTTTCCCTTCCAGTTTAGTCTCATGTTTATTCACTCTTAGTTTACCTCCAGTTCTGTCATCCTGCAGTCAGTTAGAAAAGACTCAGTTTATCTTCCCGTTCCTGGTCTTCGTTAATTGTCCTCAGGTGTTTGATATTGTCTCGTCTTGTCTGTGTGTGTATATACCATACCATACCATACCATTTTATTTATAAAGCACTTTAAACAGGAACAAGTCCACACCAATGTGCTGATATAAGCCCTGTTCTGTGTCTCAGTTATTGTCGCGTCGTCGTTAGGTACAGCCTAGTCTTGTCTTGGTCCCGTCCTGATGGTTCTGTTGACATGTAAGTTTTGCTGCCATGCCAGCTCTTTGATTTATGATTATTAAAGTGTTTATTTTATACCTCTGAGTCTGAGTCCCTGCCTGCACAACTGGATTCGTTCTGTCCTGTGTAAATCCTGACAGTTACGACGCGACCATATTTAGAATCCAGCGGGCAGGGTTCTCCTTAGATTTAAAAACACCTACCTCTCATGTCCAAGTGGATGTAGGGGACCGTGTTTCGTTGCAGTGGTTTCCGGACCGTTCCCACGCCGGCCCAAGAGGACTTCAGCCGGGGGTGGAGAATATGGCTTCTCCCCTCCGGGTTCTCGAGGAGGAGGGACGGGTTCAGCCCCGTGAGAACTGCTCGACGTCTTTTCCCTGTTTGTCTCACGTTCCGGTTCCGCTCGCCATTTCCGGATGGACGTCTGGAGAGGACGAGGACGATTTGTGTATTCCTCTTTTTCCCCCGTCTCCACGCCGCCGTAAAAGCGGTAAAAAGAAGAACCGGAAGCGTTCACCTGCATCTCCGTCTTGGTCAGCTGATCAGACCCGGTCCAGCGAGTCCGAGTGTTTTAGGCACGACTCCAGCGCTCCAGGGGTAGCGAGTTCCATGGCCTCATCTCCCAGGTTTCCGGTGAGGGTGGAAACAAACGCTCCACGGTCGCTCAGCTGTACCGGCTCGGTCCGGTAAGACCACGTTTCCTGGACTCAGCCCCCGTGTCGCTGTGGGAGCGGGTGACGTGGCCCCACCTCTCAGGATTCAGGTGGGAGCGAAACCCGACACCACATGTCCAGCCGTCTCTGCTCATTCCGGTGAAACTGGGACCCACGCATCCCAGCTCCAAAACAGTGACCTCTTCCACATAAACCAGAATTTGCAAAAATTAATTTCTTCTGCTTTAGACAACCAGGACTGCCAGAGTGTTTTGTTTTCTCTTGCAGAAAAATATCTGTTGTCTTTTCCTGGTCTCATCCAGATCCCTGAATATCAGCAGCTTCTGTTTAAAATAAGGACTACTCTGAAATTAACCACCAATGAACCAATTCAATCACCAGTCTCTGACAACTCTGTCTTACATTCTGAACTGGTCCCTGTTACCCAACCTGCTGCAGCTCCAGAACCTGCTGTAGCTCCAGAACCTGCTGCAGCTCCAGAACCTGCTGCAGCTCCAGAACCTGCTGCAGCTCCAGAACCTGCTGCAGCTCCAGAACCTGCTGCAGCTCCAGAACCTGCAGTTCCAGCGTCTCTAGAGGGGTCCTTGGAGGGACCACCTCATGTATCCTGTTCCGAGGGGGTCCGGGAGGATGCCCCTCACATATCCTGTTCCGAGGGGGTCCGGGAGGATGCCCCTCACGTATCCTGTTCCGAGGGGGTCCGGGAGGATGCCCCTCACTTCACCTGTGCCGTGGAAGGTCCTGAATCCAGGAAGGGGTTCCCGGTCAGGTACTGGACCGCACCGTCGCCGCCGTGGCAGAGATAGAAGGCAGAGAGGACTTACCGACTCTTCAGCTCTTGTTCCTGATACTCCTGATTCTTTAGCTCCTGATGCGTCGGCTGCTGTAGACCCTACGCCCGGCTCTTCGTCTACTACAGTCTCCTCGCCCGGTTCGTCGGCTGATTCAACGCCTGCAGCTCCAGCATGCCTCGGGAGGGTCCAGGAAGACGCCTCCCACGCTCCCTACTGGCCAGTGGTCTCGCAGCCAGAGGGCGCTGACCTGCTTCCGGTTCCAGAGGGCGCTGCCCTGTCTCCGGCTCCTGAGAGCGCTGCCGCCTTGCTTCCAGCCTCGGAGGGCCCGGGCGCCTTCTACGTATCCTGTTTCGAGGGGGTCCTGGAGGACGCCCCTCACGCATCCTGTTCCGAGGGGGTCCTGGAGGACGCCCCTCACGCATCCTGTTCCGAGGGGGTCCTGGAGGACGCCCCTCACGCATCCTGTTCCGAGGGGGTCCTGGAGGACGCCCCTCACGCATCCTGTTCCGAGGGGGTCCTGGAGGACGCCCCTCACGCATCCTGTTCCGAGGGGGTCCTGGAGGACGCCCCTCACGCATCCTGTTCCGAGGGGGTCCTGGAGGACGCCCCTCACGCATCCTGTTCCGAGGGGGTCCTGGAGGACGTCCCTCACGCATCCTGTTCCGAGGGGGTCCTGGAGGACGCCTCCCACATCTTCTGCTGCCCAGAGGTCTCACAGCCGGCTCTGGAGGGGGATGCTCTATCTACGTCTCCTGAGAGTCCCAGCACCTGCGACGCCTGTACGTCTCCTGAGGGTCCCAGCGCCTGCGACGCCTCTACGTCTCCTGAGGGTCCCAGCGCCTGCGACGCCTCTACGTCTCCTGAGGGTCCCAATGCCTGCGACACCTCTACGTCTCCTGAAGGTCCCAGCACCTGCGACGCCTCCACATCTTCGGAGGGTCCCGAGGGGTCCCAGGAGGGACCCCCTCCAATTTCCTGTTCCGAGGGGTCCCAAGAGGGACCCCCTCCAGTTTCCTGTGCCGAGAGGGTCCTGGTGGACTCCTTCCAAGAGGTCTCGCCTCCAGAGGGTCTCTCGCTTCCAGAGGGTCTCTCGCCTCCAGAGGGTCTCTCGCCTCCAGAGGGTCTCTCGCCTCCAGAGGGTTTCTCGACATCTCCAGAAGGTCTCTCGACATCTCCAGAAGGTCTCTCGACATCTCCAGAAGGTCTCTCGACATCTCTGGAGGGTCTCTCGACGTCTCCAGAGGGTCTCTCGACGTCTCCAGATGGTCTCTCGACGTCTCCAGAGGGTCTCTCGACATTTACAGAGGGTCTCTCGACATTTACAGAGGGTCTCTCGACGTCTCCAGAGGGTCTCTCGACGTCTCCAGAGGGTCGCTCGACGTCTCCAGAGGGTCTCTCGACGTCTCCAGAGGGTCTCTCGACGTCTCCAGAGGGTCCCAACGCCGCGGACGCCTCGTTGCTCGACGACATCGTCTCAAGGCTCAAGGTCTTAACGCTCGATGACTCCTCGACTCTCGTCTCCGTCTCTTTGCCAGACGTCCCCGACGACGTCTCAACGATCGAGGGTTCCCACAACCTCTCCACGCTCGATGGTTCCCACGACGTCTCGTCTCCCGTCTCAACGCCCTTCGACTTCTCGATTCCCGTCTCTACGCCCATCGACGTCTTGTGGCTGGGCGTCACAGCACCGCATGAGGGGGTTCCTGTTCTGGGTGGACCCTGGGGGGTTCCACCCCCGTCTTCGGCTTTCCTGTGGCCTCGTCATCAACGGAGGCTCCTGGTGGTGGACTGCCTTCCTGCTACCAGCTAGGGCTGAACGATTTTGGAAAATAATCTAATTGCGATTTTTTTTTTATAAATTGCGATTGCGATTTAAAATGCGATTATTTTTACTGGTTCTGTATTAATTCATATCACTAACGACACAACTGTTTTTTTTTTAATCAGATAATTAATGCGCTTTTTCACGCAGAAGCTTGCAAAACAGACCCGGTCACATGACCAGCTCGCGCTTTGTTTATCTCCCGCAGTCTCGGTGTCTCAGCGTCTAAGCTCAGATACACGTTTAAATGAGCTAACTTACCTGAATTTATAACTTTTATGACTTCAGTCGAGCCTGGAGCAAGAGTATTGGAGCGCACGGTCTGCTCCATCCCTGCTCTCTCTCTGTTTTGCTCCTCATAGCTGCGCGCGGCCAAACCGGCTCACTACCAAGTCACGTGACCAGCTTGCGCTCTCAGATACACGTTTAAATGAGCTAACTTACCTGAATTTATAACTTTTATGACTTCAGTCAAGCCTGAAGCAACAGTGTTGGAACGCACGGTCTCCTCCTCCCTGCTCTCTCTCTGTTTTGCTTCGCTCAGAGCTGCGCGCGCCAGACCGGTGTGATGCAGAGAAGCGTGACCAGTCAAATCGCAGCCCGTGCGATTAGTGAATCGCGTTTTAACATATCGCGAGATAATCGCAAATGCGATTAATCGTGCAGCCTTACTGCCTGCCTGACCGGCCAACCGCCTGACCAGCCCCTGCCTGAGGGGCGGCATCCTGGCCGACCGCCCGACCGACTCCGTTCTGAGGGGCGACTCCCTGGCCGACCGCCTGACCTGCCTGGTGGACGGGCCGCTGCCCGCCTGGACATTTTTGTGTTCTGTATCTTAGGGTTATGTCCCCTGTCTTTGTGTTTTTTCGTGCCCGTCGTCCCTGCGGTACCTCCCTCTGCCCGCCTTGTTTTTTGGGGGTGTTCTTCGGAGACGCCGGGGGGCGTCTTTGAGGGGGGGTACTGTAAGGATTGGCTTCCTTCGTCCCCCTCTGTTAGCAGTTCCTAGTCAGTTAGTCAGTTCAGTTAGTTTATTAGTTTCCCTTCCAGTTTATTCACTCTTAGTTTACCTCCAGTTCTGTCATCCTGTAGTCAGTTAGTTTATTAGTTTCCCTTCCAGTTTAGTCTCATGTTTATTCACTCTTAGTTTACCTCCAGTTCTGTCATCCTGCAGTCAGTTAGAAAAGACTCAGTTTAGCTTCCCGTTCCTGCTCTGTGTCTTCGTTAATTGTCCTCAGGTGTTTGATATTGTCTCGTCTTGTCTGTGTGTGTATATAAGCCCTGTTCTGTGTCTCAGTTATTGTCGCGTCGTCGTTAGGTACAGCCTAGTCTTGTCTTGGTCCCGTCCTGATGGTTCTGTTGACATGTAAGTTTTGCTGCCATGCCAGCTCTTTGATTTATGATTATTAAAGTGTTTATTTTATACCTCTGAGTCTGAGTCCCTGCCTGCACAACTGGATTCGTTCTGTCCTGTGTAAATCCTGACAGTTTTATGTATTTGGGTTCCTTTTATGAAATAGAAATGCGGTGGCGACACGCCCGTGTATTTGAGATTTAAAAGTGGTCTTAGGGATTAAAAGATCATTCTCTTTTTGTTAATTTCGTGGCTGAATAGAATATATATACGTAAAGTATTAAATAAATCTTTTGATTTTTGTAATTTAATCCTTTTAGGATCATTTTAGTTACTTTTCATTAAATCTGTTGACTACCTATAGAAATTTGGAATTGGTTTAATTTATTTTGGGTTGCGCAAGAAAAAAGAAATTACTATTTGTTTTTTGAAACAATATTGAAGTAAATTAAGCTTAATTGACTCTTATATGAATTAAACTTGGATACAACTTGGAAGTGCACTTTAAAACTTGATCTCTGTAACTTTAATTTGATCTGTACTGTTGATGTGGTCTTTGAATTGAAGTTATAATAATAATAATAATAATAAACTTTATTTGTATAGCACCTTCCTGCAATGCCTTGCATTGACCAAGGTGCTTAACAGGACATTTGAATGATTCTTGAAAAATACCTGCTGGAATTATTTTATTTGTTTTTGTGAATGTTTAACTATGTGAATGTTTAACTATTTTTGATAACAGTTTAGTCCTGTGTATATAGTAATGCTAATTTTTGTTTTGTTTATGACCTTGTTTAGGTCAGGGTTTTTTTCACCCCCTGTTCCCACCCAGGATGGCAAGCTACCGGATCACCGCAGCTGTGCGGTAGGACTTAAATTGCACCAAACTATTTGTTTTTTTCTGGACATATTACCCTGGATCATGAACTACAAACTACCAGATTATTGATTGATGGACCTTTAATCATCCGGGATTCAAGAACTGATTTAAAATAGAAAAAAAAAGAACTCTTGGGTGTAATCAGGGTCTGTTTTGTTGTGTGTATTTTGTCTATCCACAGTATTCCTATGCCCCATGATGCTTTGCGCGAAATGTGCACACGACTTCCGGTTGACCGGAAACCCCGTTTGTTTACATGAGAGTAATACAGTTGAAGACAGTCCAAACTTTGTTGTTTTAGTTCATTAAAAATGTGGGAACACCACTCGTTTTGTTAAAAGAGGAGGGACAAATAAAAAGAAATTACAGATGTTACCTGATCGCGCAGACATAATTTAAAAATAACGCGTTTGCTCCGGCCTCTCGGCTAAGGTTTATTAGCAGCTATCTCGGCTAAAGATACCAGTCGCGTCTGAGATCTATCGTTTTAAGACAGTAAATCTTCCAAAACTCTCATTAATAAACCCTCCCCGACTAAAAAGATGTTACCTGATCGCGCAGACATAATTTAAAAATACATAAATAGCGAACGCGTTTGCTCCGGCCTCTCGGCTAAGGTTTGTTAGCAGCTATCTCGGCTAAAGATACCGGTCGCGTCTGAGATCTATCGTTTTAAGACAGTAAATCTTCCAAAACTCTCATTAATATCCCTCCCCGAATAAAAAGAAATAACAGATGTGACCTGATCGCGCTGACATAATTTAAAACTACATAAATAGCGAACGCGTTTGCTCCGGCCTCTCGGCTAAGGTTTATTAGCAGCTATCTCGGCTAAAAGTACCTGTCGCGCCTGACATATATCATTTTAAGACAGTAAATCATCCAAAACTCTCATTAATAAACCCTCCCTGAATAAAAAGAAATTACAGATGTTACCTGATCGCGCAGACACAGCCATAGAGAAGGATGCAGGAACACTCTTTCTTTGTTTTGGGTCCGTGTTGAAAACACTGTTGTTTTAGCCAAAGATTTAGCTTGGTCCGGTTGTTGGTGCAGCCGCGAACAGCACAGCAGGTACCTGAACCCCGGTAGGACATTTCTGTAAACGTTCCGTTTAAACAAAAGCTGTGTTTGCTCCGATAAAATGAATGAAAATAACTTTCAAAAACACCCGCGATCCATACTCCACCTATGGAATACAGGCACTTCCGGTGTCGGACAGGAAGTACAATGCACATTCGCTTCTACAGTGACACCCCCAAGAATACTGTGGATTGGTTGTAATTAGGGTCTGTTTTGTTGTGTGTATTTTGTGTATTGTTATACTCAAAGAAAATGATTATTATTACAAACAATATTATTATCAGAGTCAGAGAGTCTTTCTTGTCATTTGCACCGCATGTAGTACATGTGATGAGATGAGATTATGTACACGGGGTCCCATTTACATCCAACAACAAAATGTAAGAGAAAAACAGTAATAACATCTAGGATATGGACCGCTAGTTGGCAGTGTAGTGCAAATATTGCATAACTTGCTGGCTACCAATTGTTGAATTTAAATAGCGGTTTAAAATTTAGCTTCCCCTAATTTTCATAAGACATTAGTGCTTTTGAAATTGCGGACCTAAATAAATTAATTAGTGCTTTAAAAATAGTGGAACTAATTTTTGGATTAGCGCTGCCCAGCACTGACAGTTAGGTTTTTCACTAATTTATTTATTGTGTTTTACACCTGTGATAGGCTTCACAATTTGTGTTTATATTTGTGACATACATTGTGTTCAAGGGGGGCCTGTGTGGCGGACACAAATGTATATATTTCACATCAGAATGTGCTCTTATTTTGAAAGAGACCTTCAACCTTGCTCTTGACGGAGGCAGTCGCAGCCCTTCCCTCTCCCGTCCTCCCCCCCC
>JBBPBX010048044.1:11537-25910 GCA_038048925.1 Garcialebias charrua | reverse complement strand
GGTTAATATCTATGGTTTTAATAACCGCCAGGAGAATTCTCTCTTTATAACCAAAATAGAAGACCGCTTATTACATTATTTATCTAAATATCCAAATTCTTATGTTATTTTTGGAGGAGACTTCAATATTGTCCCCAGCAATCTTAATGATAGGTGGCCCCCAAGACAAGATAGCAGCTCTCAGGATAATTATTTAAACCTTTTCACTGAAAGACATGGTCTAATGGACATCTGGAGAAAAACACATCCATTTCAAAAAGAATATACTTGGTCTAATAAATCTTTATCAAGCCAATCGAGGATTGACTATTGGCTCATCTCTAAAGAAATAAGTAACGGGGTAGCAAGCATTCTTCCTTGTAGCACACACTCCAGCTAACCCTAACCCGCCCTGGTGTTTGGGAACGAAGACAGCGTCCAGAGTCTCCAAAGGATGGCCAGGATGAGGAAATGGAAGCTGCACGTCCTCTGCAGCTCCAGGTTCGTTGGATTCAGCCCTCAGTACAATCGAGGAACTGCAGTCTGAGATTGCTTCACTCCGGAGCCAGATGGAGGACATGTTCATCAGCAACAAGTTTGGTTTGGAAAGGTGTGCTGCCTCTGATGAGGACATCAGGTTTTATACAAGGTAAGATGGACATGAATTCAATGTAACTAAATATAAATTTATGGAAATAGCATTTGAAGTATGTTCTGTATGTCTCACACATCTTATTTACATTTTTATTTTAAATTTGACATGTCAGTGTGTTTCATAGAATTACTTAAATGTATGCTTTGACAAGTAAAGTCAGGGCAAAACATTGCATTTATAAAGGCAATGAGCATTTTAAAATATAATAAAACAGTGCCACCTGTTGGATCAGTAATTACAAGGTTTTTTTTTCTTCTAAAAAATGCAAAAAGCTTCATTTCTGTAACTCCTGCATTCTGAAAAGCTTTATGATTCTTTGAGATTTTAACCAAAGATGTTGCTCTATTAACAGATTTGCAAGTTATGCCCACCTGATGTCCTTTTGGAGCCAGATAGAACCAGCCACAAATGACATCATTCCTGTGACCAGAGCTCAGATTATTCGATCTGCTGTTTCAACAGTAACCGTGAGATTTTAAAGCAGTCAGGTCTGGTGCCTCTCCTCAAACCTACGATGGCTCTCATGGTAGACAAGGGTTTCCTGGTGGAGGATCTTGTTCCATGCAAGGTTTACATACCTGCCTTCCTGAAGAAGCAGCAGCAGCTGTCAGGAGCAGATGTTAAGAAGACACAGTCTATTGCAAGGCTCAGAGTTCACGTGGAGCGTGTGATCAGAAGGGTTAAGGAGCACAAACTCTTCAACACCGAGATCCCCTTGTCCCTAACTGGCTGCATTAACCAGCTTTTTGCTGTGGCCTGTGTCCTGGTCAACTACCAGAATGGGCCCCTCGTTAAAACCTGGGCCAGAAAATGACTGTTTGACAGTTTGTATATACAATTGTTTAAAAAATATATATATATAGTTGCCTCAATTGATTTTGAAGTAATTTGCTCATTTTAATGTAATTTACATTTTTTTTGTATTTTTTGTTGTACTGTATAACAATCTTCGAACAGTATATTAATTTTACATTTGTCTAATCTAATACTGTGTATTTCTAGTTGTTTATAACTTTACAAGAATCATTTGTTTTTAAGTATGTTGATAATTTAATGGCTTTTTCATTATCAATTGTGAGTTGTCCAAATAAGATCCAACAATTTCATATTTTGCAAAACTTTTACTGTTAAATAGTTGTCCCAAACCTGTTGCACATTTGTGTAGATGTATATAAAAAATCTTCACAAAAACAAATCTAAATTTTTTTAAAATCTTGAAACAATCACAACAATTGCTTTGTAATGGAAACAAAAACATTTGCATTACAACATGAGCAATTAATATATTAAGGAATTACAGCAACTTAATTTTACTGTAAATACTGTTGAACAAGTAATATTAACTTGACAACTTTGTGTTTTTAACCTTAAAGCTGCTATATGTAACTTTTCTAACAATATATTTTTAACATATTTCTTCACTCTGTCACTAGATTGATGTTAGAGAGGTAATCTCTGAAAAAAACTTAAAAAAAATATTGTCCCCTTGCTTCTCCAGGTGGTAAATAAGCATTTCTAAAAAGAAAAAGTGACCCGCCATTTTCCAGCCAATAAAAACAAAGTTTGTAACCAGCCAATAAAAACCGAGCTTGAATTTGAATCAGCCAATAAAAACAGAGCTTGAATTTGAATTTCAACAGACCACAAGGGGGCAGAGCCATATATGGCTCTGAGGGGGAGGGATCAGAATGCTTTGCTTGTTGAAATTTTTTCTAAGTGCTGATGTTCTACAGAAACTGCAGACTTCACCTTTAACCAACAGATAGGTATTTTGAGAGGTAAGTACAAAAGAAAAACAAATCACATTTCTGTTTCAGAGTGGTCAGCATTACCTCATCCCTATGAACGCGCTGCACAAACATGTCATCATTAGCACATACAACAAAATCACACCATGACATTCCAGTGATGAGCAGCTGCCCCTGTATCTGCCAGTAATATGAATGACTTTTCTTAAGTTTGTGCTGGCCTTGTTCCACCATTAAGTATCCACAGTCGATGTAGCTCTGGGTGTTTGGACACTTAATTTCCACCAAGCCAAATGCTGGTCTCTCCAGTGGATCATACACAAGTCCATCAGGTGATGCTCCCAACCATGGCGCATCTGGATGCACAACAAGCCCACACTGCGTTGTGTTCACATTTTTCATGGTTGCATAGTCGTTCAAAGCTCCTGCTTCCATGTCAAGCCCTCTCTTCATGTGTGAAGTTGCTCTTACTCCCCGGATGATTCTCTCTGCCAAATTGTCAGCTGATTTGTCACCTCGCACATGACACACCTCTCTGAAGTGAGATGCTGTCACCCTCTCCTTCCTTAGAAGATGCCAATCAGGTGCTGCACTTTGACCTCTTGTTGAAGCTTCTATTAGACGAGACTGGGACAGTGTCACACTCAGTGAGTGCAGATGAAGTTGTTCCTGGCTCGTTGGTACAAAACTACAGTCAGTTGGTGTGATGTGGTAGTCGTCCAGTGGTAACTTTGGATAAGGTGGTGCATCTTCATGTATCGTCTTGCCATGAGGAAACAATGGAGGATGGTGATAAGACAGAAAACTGCCAGCCTGCACTTTTCCAAACTGAGAGTCCACAAGAGGTTTATCCGTGGAGATGTTCATGTGGCAGATCAAGGGTAGGATTTCTGGCTCAAATGCAGCATAGTGAGGAGAAGGGTTCAGAGTGGACGGGGCTGGCAGCTCACCACTGTATCCCTTGTAGAGAGTGGATCTAAAAAATAAATTAGAGTGGATATTTAAATAATGTAAGGTGTAGTGATAATATTCTATGTTTGACCTAATTATCTTTTACAAATGTAAGAAAGGAGTATGAAGTAATTAAAAAACATTTTGAATGTGTTCTTACACAAGGGATTTAGTTTGATTTGGTGTACTGTAGAACATTAAGTACCATGTAATAAAAGATAGTTCTTGCAAGTACCGCCAGACTTGAAACTTGTTAAAAATTAATAAACTACAGTAGAACTAAAATATGACTTTTTCTTAAACAAGGACATACCACAAATGTGTAGTACAGTATACCTTATTCCACTAGTTGAAGTAGCTCCTGATTTGGCCTTGAGAACTGCCATGCCATCCACTGGTCCAGGCTTTACTCCCTACAAAATACATCAAACATTACTTATAAGTACTTTAGAGAAAAGAACACTGCAAAAAAAAAAAAAAACAATACAAACCATGGTTCGAGGTTTGTGCCACTTTTGTTCAGTTTCAGTGCATGACAGGACAGGTGGCACGGCTGACATCCCACTCTGTGAATAATGTGCAGTTTGGTACAGGAGGGCAACTAAATGGTTGCACATTGCTTTCCCAGCAACACAAGAACAGGAACTCCTTGTCAGCACAACAGGTGCTGCATCACGCAGTGTAAGCTGAAATACAGAATGAACTTTAGACACGTATTTAAAAATAATGTTTAATGCAAAATAGTTTAAGCCTTGTGCTCAAAAGCAGTGTAAAAGTGAGCTTAATAGGTCCTCTGTAAGTTGTAAATATACATTTTTTTTGGAACAACAGAACAAGTCCAACAGGACGGAACGATAGATCTTGTTTGGTATCCCTACTCTCAGTTGGTGAGGAGCCTCAGATTTCTTCATTGAGTGATAACACCGAGCTCTTACTGTCACTTCCCCTGTAAAGCAGCTTTTACCTGACACTGGATATTACAAACAGATGTGTGAAACATTAGTCTGCAAAAGTAATGTCTTCAAAACACAGCTTTCTAGTCTTCGGTCAAGGAGTTGTGATGCTAGTTATGAGTTAGCATTAGCGACCTACCTTCAAAGTTTGTTATGTACGAACAAACATAAAATTTGAAGCCTTTATCCATTAAGCTCTGTGGAGCTGAGCTTGAGAAACGAACAATGCGTCTTACATCATTCACGGAAATTTTGGGAAGTTCCAACAAACAACGAGTAAACGCAAGAGACTCAGCCATTGCCTTTCAAACTTAGCGCTCCGCTAGCATCCGCTCTGAACCGGAAGTTCCAATGGTCTATTAATCAAACACGGAAGTGTAGCGTGCATAGAGCCCATTGCTTTCATCAAATTCACAATATAGAAAGACTAAATGTGTAATCTAAACTAAAATGCATGATCTAACTTAAAGTGTGACTAAACCCCTGTGGATCGGTAACTCCTCCTTCCAAAATCTCCCTGAAAATGGGCGTGTCGAGAGACAAGGAGGGGTGGAGGTAGAGTTGTGCTTTTGTTCACGCCTCCACCTGCAACAACCTAAAACAAATTAAACCTCTAGCCAACAACATACACCAAGCAACAACAAAGAATAAACATGTAGATGTATTTATCTATTCCACCCATTCCATCCAAAACCAAAGGCCTAAAAATGAAAATGAAAAGAAAAATAAAACCGCTTGTCAGGAGTGAAATGCAGCACTTCCATATAAGGTATGCACTTCTCATCTCTGCAGGGGATTGGCTCTGCTTGAACCACCTGTGTGACATCACACATGAGCAGACATGTCACACATGAGCGTTTGCACAAATAAGAAAATTAAGGTGTAATCCACCAGTTCAACCCATAGAACTACCGTAAACACATTTTTAGACCAAATATTGCCAAATATTGCCAATTTACACAGATATGCACAATTATGTGAGAATAAACACAGCCATAGTGCTAGATAACATTTTAAACACATTCTAGGGAGTTTATCAGCTAAAAAAAGTTAATTTTGGGTTTAGTCGCACTTTAATAAATGAACGTAATTGTGAAATGAGCTGGATTTAAAAATTTGTTTTGCCGAAAGTGATAAAAAGCCATATATAGGTTGCAGTTAGCCCCCCAAAAAACCCATAAACAAACTGGTTTTACACACCACCCTGGATGTGAATTGTGTTTTGAATGGGAGGAAAGGCAGCCAACTTCATTTGTGGTGAAACCAAACGCCCCGTGAGACCCGAGTGTTGCTTTCCAGAGCGCAGACATTCCTGAGTTCAGCCACAGGCATGGACGGAGGCTTCCTTTTGAGGCGACGGTGGTCGCTCGGTGACCAAAGTGCTGCTTTCTGTGCCACCCAAACAAGGAAGCGCTGCTACGCCCTGAGCGGTACCAAGGAACCATCCATCTCCATACAGCTGTTTATTCTAATCTCTGGAATGAACGTCAAGTCTGACAGAAAACAATAATAACTTTGTTTCTGTGTAAAATATCATGAGCTGAAACACAAGCAGGATCACATCATGACGTTTTAATCAAGTTACAACAGTGAAGATTATTTTATGCATACAGGACGGTATACTGATGAATGTTTGAGATTTTATTTTATCTTTAAAAAAAAAAAAAAGGCTTAGCTTGTTTTGAACATGGGTCTCTGCTGACAGTCTGATGTTCCAGACTCCCGCATGTGTGTTTTTACTAGGCTCCCATTTAGCCAAAGGTCAAAGGTGAACTGGCTTTCCTTTATCTCTGACCATAAATTGTGGCTGCTTGAAATAGGCGCTGCTAAAATAGAGCAGGTGTAAGTCTCCTGTCATTCTGTTTCAGTGAAGGTGAGCTTCGATGTTTGTGTGTAGAAACGATCTGGTCCGAGTCCCTAACACGCCCCCACCACCACCACCACCACCCTCATCTCATCCTGACGATGAGCTCAGATCTGAATTAATGGGAGCACACACACACACACACACACACGAGGTCTGTTTTTAGCCTCCTCACACTGGAAGAGCTCGATAAGCCTTCAGACGCGTTGCTTAATGACTGTTAGACAGCAGACGTCTTATTTTTGGATTCTGTTTCTCACTCTGTAGGTTAGTTGGTGTTTTTCTGGGATTATGTGACCTCCGTAAGTACTTTGATTCAAAGACCCAGTTGTGTGTTAAACTTGGTGACCCCAGTGAAAAACCTGGAAACATGAAGTTCAAAATTACTGCAGGGCTTTATAGAAGAGAGTTGACAGACGTTGCTGCATTGCATTCAACCTTCCTTCAGATTTGCCCGTTTTTTTTTACTTAGTCGTCATGCAACGCAAAACTGTTAAATTAGTTTTTGTTCGTTCGGCTGATATCTCAAAGATGGGATTCTTTTTTTTAGCTTCTTACTGTAAACTCTCAGCTTCTGCACATACAATAAAGGAAAAATATTACGTTGTTGTTGTTCAAGTTCAAGTCAGCTTTATTGTCGTTTCCAACACATGTGGTACATGAGGTGGAATCAAATTATGTACACAAGGACCCAGTTACTCCCAAAAATAGAAAAATAAAAAGTATAAAAAGAAACTGTAGATAAGGATCTAAAATATAAACTAAGATACATGCTAAACAAACACCAAACGGTATGCTAAAAGATCTAAGATATACACTAAACATTTATGTTGTAAAACAATATGACGTAACAACAGCAGCCCGAACATGAGTCTATGGTGAGCAGATGGGTATGCATGAATACAGCAGCAGCATGAGATAATCAGCACATGAGATAATCAGTAGGGCTGAATGATTTTGGAAAATATTCTAATTGCGACTTTTTACCTCACTATTGCGATTTAATATGCTATTTTTTCCAATGCCATCTTCTCGTATTTTTCAATGAACACAAGCAACTCATCAATCTGTTCAGTTGCAAAAAACCTCCACTGTTTTCATCTCCACTGCAACACTGTTTATTTTTTGTATAGCTCCGGGATAGCAACTTGGCTAAAACATGTGCGCGAAAGCATCCTGCACCGCTTATCCATTGTGTTTACCAAAGCCGTAAACCCAGGCTTGGTCACTGTATTAATGGGCATCATGTCTTTCACTATGAACTCTGTTATTGCTCAAGTTACTTTCGCGTGCCATTTTGAATTATGTTCACACGGAGTAATACCTTTGAGCGGTTCGGTCAGCGATCCCTGTCAGCTGGTGCTTTGCCTACTTTTAAGTTGAAGCACGCGACTATCGTAAATGGCTTTGTAGTGGGTTTTTTAAGTGTTGATTGAAGCAAAGCAGATTCTGCACAATACATGTCGTTGCTCAGCATCTTTTTTATAGACAAAATAATTCCAAACAACGGACGTGCTGCCCCTCTTTGGTACCAAACTTTCAGATGCATCAGCTTCGGTCGAGCCTGACGTCATTGTACAACTGGTTAAAACGCAGTGTTGGCTTCTCTTGCTCCCTGCTCTGCTTTGCTCCGCTCACCTGCAAGTCACATAACCAGAGCATGGCAACCTTTGTGATTAGAAAATCTCATTTTATCATATTGCGATATTATTGCAAATGCAATTAATTGTTCAGCGCTAATAATCAGCAGCATGAGATAATAAGCAGCAAGAGATCAGCAGCATGGATCAGCACAGATAAGTCACATATCACCAATTAAAAAGTGGCATTACAGTGATTTTTTTTCTTCTTATAGTGTTTAATCTGGTTAGGGATTAGGGGTAGTTGTTGTTTGTGTTGTCGTTGTTTGTGTTGTTGTTGTTGTTGTATGTTTGTTTGTTTTAGAGGCAGATATTGAGTCGTTTGTTATGGGCCAGGCTATTTCATTTTTGGTAATGGAGGGTAGAAATTAGGAAAAATAAATTGGAGACATTTTAAAGATAAAATATTTTCTTTTGAGATGCAAATCATGAAAGTGTATGAATGTACTCAACCAGCGTGGATTTTTTTATTTTTATTTTTATTTTTTTTTTTTTTTTTTTCCATTTATAGATGGCCTCCCTTCACACCTTATAGCCATCCTCTCACTCCAATATGTATTTTTTTTTTTTTTTAATAGAGAGAAAGAAAGAAAAGAGAAAGTGAGACAACAAAACAACAATTGTCCACAGAAAGAGCACAAGGCAAACACACCAAACCTCCGTCCACAATCCTGCAAAGCACATGACAGAACACAACAACGAAACATACAAGCATAAAGACTGATAATATTCATGACCTTGCAAATATTTCTATAAATACACATACCCATACCTACAAATATATATACAATATACATACATATATATTTATATTCATTTATATACCCATCTACATACATCTACTATACATCCCTGCATCCATTTGTGTGTGGTTGTGAGCATGCATAAGTGAATGAGGTTCCTCCAATAGAACATTTAGTAGCGACTGTGAAGCATCAGAGACCCGTCCCCCCAAAGCCCGAGACAGACGAAGGGGCGATCAAAGCCCAAGACCCCAGGAAGGACCCCGAGCCCAGAGTCCCCAGGACCACCCGAACAGGACGAGCCACTCGTCCACTCCCCAGATCCGACCAAGTGGAAGAACCGGACGAACCCCACCAGGGACCACACACAATGACCCCCCGGGGTCAACAGCGACAATACACAGGCCCCCGCCGGAGCCCGCTGCACCGACGTAGCCCCAGGGCCGGTCACCGAGGCTCGGGCACCGGGGACGCCCATCCCTCAGGTCCAGACCTGACAGGACCAGAGGACCCGAGCCCCACCAGGCAGCCACCAGGCCGAGCTGACAAACGCCCAAGCGCCCAGCCCCAGATAGTGAGGGCCCCAAGCACGCCCGTAGGCAGAGGAACACCCACCAGGGGGCCACGTGGCAGGAGCGCGACACTGGGTAGCCTCAGAAGTATCAGAGAGGGGGCAGTCCAAGTCCCAGCCTGACACTTAAACATTCATACACAGACACACTCATTCAGACCCACCCTCATCCTCACCCTCAGTCACAGAAAGACAAACAATAACGACACGCTCCATTCATAATCCCGATGCACACTCTATACCCCCTAGGTCCAAGACATGTACCTGCTACCTACATGGGGCAGCCCACATCCAAACCCAGGAGGTAGACCCATTCATTCTGGGGTGGAGAGCAGCAGACGTCCAAGATCCGGCACACCCCGCGCCCTGCCGACAGGACAGGACAGGACACCCGAGCCCAAGCAGCCCCAGAGGGAGCCCACTGCCAGCCCCGCCCACGGCGAACCCGCAGGCCCCGAACCCCCCCACTCCCCAGCACAACCCCTGACGGCCCACCCCCAGAATGTCCGCAAGGCAACCAGGGGGGCAAGAGAAAAATAAATAAATAATATATAAATAAATACATAATAAATAAAATTGAAATTAACAAATCAAGACCCCGACACACACACCCCCGTCCCCAAATGTACTGTTGGTGAGTGTTGTTGTAAAGTGTATTTAAAAAGGAAAGAGAAGGAGCAAAGGCTGGCATTATACCAGTTTCCCCTCCACTCCAACTCTAACCCAGGCCCTAATTGTCTAGATGCATAATGTTGAGTGAGCATAGGCATGGGGGCGAGATTGATGTCATCCCGCCACCCATAGCCATAGTGCTCACTCCATTCCCTATATGTGACTTTTATGAAGATGTTTATGAATGAATGTCTAAAGTGTATATAAAATTGAGTCCCAGGTGCTCTTAACAACAGAGATGTAAAACCATTGCAGCACACCCGAGACCCAAATTCCCTACATGTATTAATTTAAGATGAAGAGGGCGGAGGTGCGTGTTGAGGGATGGGGAGAAAAATAACTGCAGGAACAGTGCTCCCACAGCGAGTCAGCTCCCCCGCTGACCCTGCTTACCCCCCAGCTCGCCAAGGTCCACCCAAGGAGCGAGGTAAAGGAAACACCTCTCCGACCGCCAGGACATTGAGCCAAGACCAGAGAGGGACACGGCCCCGAGGGCCGCCAACAGCAGAACCAACAGCCCACACCCGCCAGGGCCGCCACGACCCCTGCGAACCGCAGTCAGCCCGCCGTCCAAGAGGACACAAAATCCCACATGGACGACACGGCCAAGAGCGCCCGCCCAACCGTCGACAGAGCCAGGAAGCACCAAGAACAGGCCCCAACCGGGGCCCGCACACCGGCCAAGTATAGTCCAAGACCATCATCCAGGACATCCACCTAATCCCCACCCCAGAAGAAATACTATACCCACCCTTCATATTAACAACTTTCAGAACACATAACACATTAGACACCCAGGCTGGGTTTGCCCGCTCCCTCCCATTGGCCACCAGTCACGCCCCCAGACACCCACCCCCCAGCATATGAACCCCAACCCACCAGCGAGCCGAGAGCCCCCGGCCAGAGCTGGGCACCAGAGCGCCAGCCAGCCCATAGCCCGGCGACCCGCCCGCCAGAGCCCAAGACCCCCGACCCCCACCAGGCCCAAGCCCGGGGACGACGCGCCCCCAGAGTCCCAAGCCCCCGGCACCCACCCCGAAACCACCCCAGCACAGCCGGGTCACCGACCGGCGACCCATGACCGCCGCCACCGACCACCCGAGGGCCCGCATGCCGCCCCCAGTAGATGTCCCCCAGAACCCCCCCCGGTCCTCCCCAGGTCGAAGACGAGGTCCTCCCCGCCCAAGCAGCCCTAACCCCCCGGCGCCCCAAACCCCAACCTCCCCCCCCTCCAGTCCCAATGCCCCACAAGGCCACATCCCAGACCCCCCACCCTCACTACGTAACGGAGCCGATCAAAGAATGCCAAATAGGTTGATCCAATGTGTCGGCAGATGCTGTTTCAAGACTAATATGATCTAACAGAAGATTTTTATACTGATTAACGCTAAGATTATTTTTATTTTTCCAATTTACGAGTATGGTTTTCTTTGCGATGCATAAGGCAGTGAAAAGCATATAGGATGTATTTTTTTCTAGTATAACATCTTCAAAGATACCCAATAAGCAAACAGATGGAGAGAGTGGGATATTAATTTTCAAACATTTAGACAAGTCTTCACATACCTGTACCCAGAACCTCTGAACGGATGGACAGAACCAGAGCGCGTGAATATAATCATCAGGTGTATTACTTATGCACTGTGAGCACTTGTTAGATGGTATAAAGCCCATCTTAAACATTCGCTCCCCTGTATAATGTACTCTATAGAGAACCTTATATTGTATTAATTGTAAATTGGAGATTCTAGTCAATTTAAAAGTATTTGAACATACTTGAGACCAAATTTTTTGTTCAAAGTTGATTGATAAATCTGACTCCCATTTTTCAACAGGTAGTGCTATCGAGTCATCGATCCTAGACAATTTTTTGTATATTTTAGATAATAATTTGGGTGGTTGAAAATTAATAAACTCTAACACACATGTTGGTGTTTCCAACAATGTTTTATTAAGCTTAAATTTCTTTTTTACAATTGACTTAATTTGTTGGTATTGTAGGAAATATTTATTATCAATGTCATATTGTATTATTAATTTATTAAATGGAATAAAGTCTATACCCTCAAATATGTGTTCCAGACATTCAATACCTTTCATTCTCCAACCTGGGAAATTTAACATATTATTTTCTTGTTGAATGTCAGGATTGTTCCAGAGAGGTGTATGTCTACATGGGAGTAGTGAAGACTTTGTCATTTTCAGATACTCCCACCATGCTGTCAGAGATGAGCTAATATTGATGCTCTTAAAGCAGACATGTCTTTTTAAATCTGTACTGATAAATGGTAGATCTGAAATCCTAATATTATTACATAAAGTTTGTTCTATATCTATCCAAGTTTCATCTAGTGCATTCGGTTTTAACCACTTTGATATATATTGTAATCTGTTTGCTAAATAGTAGTAATAAAAGTTTGGAAGTTCTAATCCTCCGGTATCTTTAGATTTTTGTAATGTTTTTAAACTAATACGCGGAGTTTTATTGTTCCAAAGGAATTTAGATATAGAAGAGTCCAGGGACTTAAACCATTCATTTGAAGGTTTATTTGGAATCATTGAGAATAAATAATTTATTCTCGGCAGCACCATCATTTTTACTGAGGCAACTCTTCCCATAAGTGATATGGGTAGAGATCTCCATCTAGTAAGATCGTCTTCAATTTTCTTTAATAGTGGGATATGATTTAATTTTATTAAATCCTCCAATTTAGGAGAGATATTAACACCTAAATATTTAATATTACCTGATTGTAGTCTTTCATTAAGAGAATTATTAAACACACAATTTATCGGAAGCACTGTAGATTTTGTCCAGTTTATAGAATAATCAGAAACTTTTGAAAATGAGTTTATTAACTTGATAACATTGGATATTGAGTTTCCTGAGTTCTCAAGAAAAAGCAAAACATCGTCAGCATAAAGACTCATTTTATGTTCTATGTTTCTACCCTTTATGCCTTTAATATCAACACTTTGCCTTATTGCTGCTGCTAACGGTTCAATAAAAATAGCAAATAATGCTGGTGAAAGTGGACAACCTTGCCTGGTGCCCCTCTGTAAACAGAAGCTTGAAGATAATTGATTATTTGTCCTGACACACGCTGTTGGTGAACTATATAATATTTTTAACCAGTTAATGAAGTAATCCCCAAATCCAAATTTATTTAAGGTAGCAAATAAGAAATTCCAATTTACTCTATCGAATGCTTTTTCAGCATCTAAAGAAAAAATAGCTGTTTCAATATTTTTAAAATACGAATACTCTATTACATTATATAATCTTCGTGTATTTGTGTCTGAGTGTCTTCCTTTTATGAATCCGGTTTGGTCTGGATGTATAATAACAGGAGTTATCTTCTCTAGTCTTTTAGATAAGACTTTACAAATTATTTTAACATCAACATTAATAAGAGAGATTGGACGATAACTCGTAGGTAATACTGGGTCTTTGCCTGGCTTTAATAAGAATAAATTGGAGACATTTTAAAGATAAAATATTTTCTTTTGAGATGCAAATCATGAAAGTGTATGAATGTACTCAACCAGCGTGGATTTTTTTATTTTTATTATTAATATTTGCTTGTGTCAAAGTTGTGTGAAATAAAAGTAGATCTGAGTTTTAAAGAAATCACTTCCCTTTCATTATTTCCGTTTCTTTTATTTGCACGTTTTCCGTCTGCCCCTGTCTGGGGAGTCGCAGGAGTTAAAATCCGACTCCTCCGCTTGGCTGTGAAGCTCTTTTGTGCACACTTTCACCGGAGGAGTGACGGAGAACGTCCGCGTGGGTCTGTGCACGCTGCTGCTCTGCAAACGGAGAACACTTGTAGACGGGATTGTGTGTCCAGACTTTCTTTAGTTTTTGTTTGACACAGATGCAGAGGATGGTCTGATTGTCTTTCTGTAGCGCTGGAGTTGAAACTGACAGCAGCTTGAGGACATGTGAGTAGCCTGCTCCGTACAGTAGAAGTGAACGTTTCCCAATGAACCAGAAACTTGTCTTGTTTCTGCTTCTTGACATTACTTATTGACATGAAGTTGTTTATTATCCTCAAACTTGGCCACAAGTTTTTATTTGTTAATCTTTGACTTTGCTTCAGCAAAACTCTTTACAGCCTTTTTGTCCAATGCTGACTTGTAGTTTTCTGGTTTTGAGGTGGCTTTAAATATAATTCAGGTTTATAGCATTTTTTATTTATTTTGTTCTATTTATGTTTGGTAACTTCTTAGTGGGAGGGGCGTCACTGAGCTAAACAACTTCATTGCTGGGATCTTGGAATGTAGTGACACAAAAAAAAGAGGTTAAAAGAGACAACAGAAGACTGATTGTCAAGCAGGACTTACAGTTTAGAGCAGAGATACTCAACAACATTTGCTCAGGGGCCATAATTCCTCCTAGAAACAACCTTGGGGCCCAACGATTGATTTGCCTTCTGGATGGTCCTTTTTTTATTTATGTGTGCCATGAATAGGTGATATTCGCCTTGTTCCTTTAAGTTTTAAAGGTGCCAAGCAATTCTACTTTTCTTCTTTTTTGTTGTTGTTGTTGTTGTTGTTGTTGTTGTTGTTGTTGTTGTTGTTGTTGTTGTTGTTGTTT
>JBBPBX010048044.1:0-10897 GCA_038048925.1 Garcialebias charrua | reverse complement strand
TATATATATATATATACTGTATATACTGTATATATATATATACAGTAACACTAGAGGACTTTCATTTTCACAGAAAATGCAATCTGAACACTCAGCTGAGAATAATTTTGCTAAAATTTGCTGAAGAACCTGAAACTGAGTTGTTTAAGCTAAAAGGCAGAACACCAGCTAAAAGTGGCAAAACTCCAGCTTAAATGTTAATGTAACGAAAGGTTAGCTAAATGCTAAAAGTAACAAAGTAATAGCTAAAGCAAAAAAAGTTAAGTGCTACCTAAAAATCGTAGAAAACTAGTTAAAAGTAGCATAAGGAACCAATAATTGGTTATCGGTGACTCTGACCTCACATCTGATGAAGACCCTCGAGAGGCTGGTCCTCAACCATTTACGCCACCTGGTGAGGTCTTCGTTGGATCCGTTACAGTTTGCCTACCGGCCTGGCATCGGAGTGGATGATGCCATCATCTACCTCAGGCACCAAGCTCTGACCCACCTGGAGAAACCTGGAAGCACCGTAAGGATCATGTTCTTTGATTTCTCCAGTGCTTTCAACACCATCCAGCCAGGACTTCTGCACGACAAGCTGGAATTATCAGGAGTGGATCACCACATGTCCCAGTGGATACTGGATTACCTCACTGGACGCCCACAGTATGTGAGGACACAGGGCTGTGTCTCTGACAGGCTGATCTGTAGCACGGGGGTCCCGCAAGGAACTGTGCTGGCACCGTTCCTCTTCACCCACTACACTGCAGACTTCACCATCAACTCCCTACACTGCCATCTGCAAAAGTTCTCTGACGACTCTGCCATAGTCGGCCTCATCACAGGTGAGGACGACAGAGTACAGACAGCGGACTCAGGACTTTGTGTACTGGTGCCAGCGGGACCACCTCCTGATCAACGCTGCTAAAACTAAGGAGCTGGTGGTGGATTTCTGCAGGCGCAGACCCACCTCACTGACCCCGGTGAACATCCAGGGAGTGGACATTGAGATAATGGACTCTTATAAGTACCTTTGTGTTCACCTGAACAATAAACTGGACTGGTCTCGCAACACTGACACACTTTACAAGAAGGGTCAGAGCTGACTCTACCTGCTGAGGAGACTGAGGTCTTTTGGAGTGCAGGGGTGCTCCTGAAGGCCTTCTTCGACTATGTACAGTAGTGGCATCAGCCATCTTCTATGGTGTTGTCTGCTGGAGCAGCAGCTTATCATCAGCTGAGAAGAAGCACTTAGATAAGCTTATCAAGAAGGCCAGCTCTGTGCTTGGATGTCCCCTCGACCCAGTACAGGTGGTGGGAGACAGAAGGACTCTAGCTAAAATAATATCATTGCTGGACAACGTCTCCCACCCCATGCATGAAGCTGTTGTTGAACTGGAGAGCTCCTTCAGTGACAGATGACTGCATCCTAAAGGAGCGTCACCGCAGGTCCTTCCTCCCAGCAGCTGTTATTCTCTACAACCATCACTGCTCCCAACAAACTCAACAAGGATTAAATACATGCTGACATCTGCTAAAACACACACTCCGCTTGTAATACTGTACTGTAAAAAGGCTGTCCTTACCCATGTTCCAATACACATTGAACATTATTATTGATAATGTTTATCTTATTTCTTTATTTGTCGTTCTTAACATTTAGGAACTTTTGTGTGAATATTTTATCATTTTATCTGTGGCTGCTGTTACAGTTGAATTTCCCATCCGTGGGACAATAAAGGCTGTTTCTAATCTATTCTAATAATTGAGCGAGTAAGATGAAATGTTTATCAAATAATTTCTTGAAGAAAGATAACATATCTCAATTCATTTCTATGGGCAAAATTTTTACGTAAAACTTATCGTTTAAAAAATATATAAAAGTTACACAAACAAAAAAAAATACAGTATCTATCTGTTCAATTAACTGAACGTTTTGACAGAATCAGTGGTATCTGCAATAGCACAATGTTTGAAGCAGTTAACTTTTCAAAAACATATAAAATTGATAAAACATGACCATTTTAAGTTGTACAGCTTCTGTGAGCAGTTTTGTATAAAATTAAAAAAACCACAATGTAAACTAGCAGTTTATGTTCAAATTGGTTTAAAAATTAATTGGAAAAAATATTGGTTTCTAAGTGAATGTATTGTAAAATTATAATATTGTTAGTTGTCAAATATGGCTGTTTGTGCCTGGAATTGGTATAAAAATAAATAAATAAATAAAAACTATAATTAAACATAGCATATGTTACAATCCCTGGATTTTAGAGCATATTTTGGGGAATTGGCTAACCAGTTAATGTGGTGCCATTACAGTGTAAGAATAACTTGATCACATAAGCAAACACCTCTCTCCAGCAGAACCTTTCTAGCAGTACAACAACTGATTCCTCTGTGATATTGTGTTTTATTAATTCATTCATTCAACCTTTGTTTAGGTTAATCCCATTGAGCCTGGAGGACTCGTTTACAAGATATTTTATGGGCTAAACAGAATGAGCTTGCGGACCAGAAATGGCCCGGGAGCCACCAGTTGATAATCACCAGTGATGCTAAAGGCTGGGATTTCCATAATTCAGACTTGTTGAAAGGGATAGGATTACCGGTAGTCGTCAAATAAATAAAACTAGTATAACCGTTGGTAAAGCTGTTCGTTTGGTATTGTGTCACCGTTTAATCAGAGTTTTTTGCAGTTTCTGTACTTCAACTAGAAACCGTTTGCTTCACAAGTCTCTGCTGTTTTTGCACTTAGCACTTTGAGATTTTCATTAATGAAAAGTGCGTTATAAATTGAATTTATTATTATTATTATTATTATTATTATTATTATTATTATTATTATTATTATTATTATTATGTTCTGTGAGTCAGAATCTGAAAAGTTTTTAAACTTTTGGTTCAGAAAAAAAAAATGTGTTGAAGTATGAGCCACAATGTCAGTTTCAAGCATCAATCAGACCGGGGTCAGTTTATTGTTACCTGATCTTAGCACTTATACTACCGGTATTATGGGCGTAATAAACACGAATCTGTATGTATGACCTTGGTTCAAAATGTGTCCTTGCTTTTTCTCTGAGAGCACATTTTCTGATGTGACAAACTGTTTATCCATGATCCAATCAACCCATGTTGTTGTTCACCTTCTTTCCTGGAGGTTAACGCTTCATCCTTGATCTCATTCAGATTAGCCCCAGGAAGGGGGAGAGGGGGTGGCATGCTGTTGTCCCAACAGCCTTGAAACTTTTCCAGCAGAAGTCATGAGCTCACCCTGACGAACAGCAGAGCAGGGCTCAGACAAACCGAAGTCTGAAGTTCTGAGTCACAACGTAATCGTGCAAAAGACAGAATGATGTCACTGATAAAACTTCTAAATGACTTAATGAGCTCCAAATTCTACATCAGCCATGTGAACAGATGATGATCACAGAGAGTGAAATATCCTTTAGTTTTGTTGATAAATTGGCAAAATATGCATCCATCCATACATCCATACATTATCTTTACCAGCTTTTTCCTTTGTGGATCATGGGAGTCACTAGTGTCCATGTCCAGCTGTCAATGTGCGAGTGGCGGGGGACACCCTGAACAGTTCCCTTTCAGTCTGGTCTCTCTGTGCAACATACTTGCTATGGGAATTGCGCCCCCGCGCGATTACCTGAAGGAATATACTCACGCCTTTACGGCTAGGGCGTCACCGCCGCGCCAGAGGCCCCGCCCTCTGGGTACTTAAGCGGCTGACGCCCATCCATCTTTCTCTTTTTTGCCCTTCACCTCGCTTAACACCTGAACTTCGTGGGACTTCTCTGTTGTCGCATCGCTCGACTGAGGTGAGCTTGCTCCCTACACTGAGCGTACAGAGAAATTTTCCTGCGTATTGCTGGGCTGGCGAAAGCTAGTCCAGCGTTTTTCTACTTACCTCAAAGTTTTCTTCTTTCCGCAGCTGCTTCGCTCGACGGCGCTAACTGCATCACAACCTCCTGCTAATCATTAGCAGGCTAACCAGCGAAAGCAAAGACGACGGAGAAGACGGCTTCGAACAAAAGAAAACTAGGCACAACTTAGACGCATGCACGGAGAGAACATGCAAACTCCACCCTAAAAGGCCCCCAGCCTTTGAACCGGCAACCTGCTCGCTGAGAGCCAACAGCTCTACCAACAGAACCACTGTACCATAATTAAATTGGTTTATCCCAGAGAGTGACCTTTAGAATGTAATTAAAAGCAGTAATATTTTATTTTAGTTGTTTAAATCTCATTAGACTCCAGGTTATAAACACAATAACCTAAAAAAAATTTAATGTATTTTTTTATTTATGACATACAAAAAAATAAATTTAAATTCACAAAAAATATTTATAGGATATGCATGTAGAATAATATGTATGTACTTTGTATAAATATGTAATAGGAGCAACAACAAATTTAGTGTCAACACAAAGAAACAGTCCAGAGGACCTTACTGAACTTTGTTGGATTCGTAACTAGATTATTGAGCCTGAACTTTGATGTATTGAACCACGTTGGCCATGGCTGCATCAGACGAGTTGACTGGGGAGAGAGCGGACTCCAGAAACCATATTGTCGTCAATCTGGTTGGCCCATTATGTGAGTGTGCTGCTTATGGGACTGAGTTTGTTGTGGATCCTCAAACTAATGAAGTCTTGGGGATGAAAGATGAAATGTTTCAACACAAAGAAACCATCCAGAGGACCTGACTGAACTTTATGTTTTCAACCATTTGTCTAACAAAGTTAAGTCAGGTCCTCTGGATGGATTCTTCTTCTTAACCCTTGTGTTGTCCTACGGGTCAAAAGTGACCCGCTACCATGTTTAGCTATAGAAAAAATACCTTAAACTATATTTTTCCAACTTGAAATTTTATGACTTTTCCTAAAGTGACCCCATCATTACAAAAAGTGATATTTTGTTTTTGTCTAGGTTTCCATGTGGGCTGTACACCACTAGGGTCTAAAGATCGTCCTATGGGTCATTTTTGACCCGTAGGACAAGGGGAGTAAACAGAATGTTAAGATCGCACAAGGGTTAAAACATTTTGTCTTTTATCCAAAAGACGAAATGACTCTCTGATGACCTTTCTTGATCAGGTTGGTGGTGTTGTTGCTCCAGCTGAGGTTATCATTCATGTGTACACCCAAGTACTTGTAGCTGGAGACTCTTTCTACCGCAGATTATCTTATGTTCAGTGGGGTGTGGGTGTGTTTGTTCCTTCTGAAGTCCACAATCATCTCCTTTGTCTTCACATTGATGTGACGGTTATTGTCCTTGCACCAGCTCTCCAGGTGTTACACCTCCTGCCTGTAGCTGGACTCATCATTGTTTGTGATGCATCCCACCACAGCTGTATCATCTGCAAACTTTACAATGTGACAGCCTGGATGGGTAGCTGCACAATCATATGTGAGCAGAGTGAACAGGAGAGGGCTCAACACACATCCCTGTGGAGAGCCAGTGCTGAGGGTTATGGTGGAGGAGGAGAAGTTGTGGATCCTCACTGACTGTGGTCTGTTTGTTAAGAAGTCTAGTACCCAGTTACAAACAGAGGGGCTAAAGCCTAGGATATAGTTGACGCGTCGCATAGGGCGCGAGAGAGCGCGCGGCCAAAGTGACGCAATCGCGAAGTCCCCGCCCCCGCGCTTTGGCCAGCGCGTTGGCTTCGCGCGTGGTCGTGCACCTCCCAGATTTTGAAGCTCCGCAAGCCTAGCGCGCGCGCCGAATTGATTGACAGGTCGGGTAGGGACCTCACCGACAGCCTTCACGCCAGAGCCTGCAGCTGTCTGCGCCGCTGTGGTCGTGGAAACGGCGTCGCGACGCATGGAGGAATGTTTTTTATTTGATACAAATGTATTTAATCCCCCGAGCGAGCAGAAAGTCATTTGTTTTTGTTGTGTGATTTCAAACAGTTCTTCTTCTACGGTAGATTTCTTCTTCTACACCCTTTCTTGCAACATATGCACAGGTTTTAGAGGGTACTGCCACCTGCTGGTCAGTAAAAGAACAGCACTTTGACATGCGCTGCCGTGCTACACTATAAACGCATGAAGCCGCACAGCACAGTGCGCGCGCTGCCCGCGCGCTCCAGCTTGTGGACCAAAGCGCAACTATATCCGAGCCTTTAGTCCCAGTGTGAATAGTTTGTCCATCAGAGTTTGGAGGATCATGGTGTTGAAGGCAGATGTGAAGTCCACAAAGAGCAGACGGACGCAAGAGTCTTTCTGATCCAGGTGGGTGAGAGCAGTGTGGACCACAGAGGGGATGGCATCCTCTGTTGATCGGTTCTCACAGTATGCATACTGATGAGGGTCCTCGTTGATGTTGATGGATGTTTTGATGTGGGTCATGACCAGTTTTTCGAAGCATTTGGCGACTAGCGGGGTGAGGGCCACTGGCCGATAGTCATTTGTCTGTCAGACATTTTAGAAAAGGTTGTTTATAACTACAGTGCTGGTTCTCTATTTGGGTCGTGTGGAATTGTTTTACAGACGTACAAACATGCATGAAGAAAACATTCCCTAACTTAAAAAATATTTATATATATATATACATTTATTTTCATTCAACCTTTCTTTAGACAGATACTATTAAGTCACATTAAGCCTAGAAGACTCATTTACAAGGGAGATCTGCTTAGACAGACAAAAATTAATGAAATTGGACACATTAGGAATTTGAACTCAAAAAGCAAAACTCTTCAGAAATTTTAAAATTTGTCCACATAAAAAAGCTAAATTTAGATTTGCAACCCTTCCTCAGAATGAAATTTCTCAAAAACCCTTGGAGAACTTAAAAAATATATATTTTGACACCCATCGTCCGTCTGTGATGTTCCTCTAAGAGGGTGCAAAAGTGCAAAGTCTGCTCTTTCGTGTTGGCAACCTCTTCCATGCTATCAATCCCTCAGTCATGACCAGACCTTTAGTCTGGTCCAGGGCTTTGGGTGAGATTTAAGCTGCTTTGACTCCAAACAGGTCTGATTGCGCAACAGCCAAGACAAGAAAATAAAGGCTCTTTATTGAAGACTGCATTTAACAGAGAGAATAAGGGCTTTTTGTTGTGGAGTGTCCAGTTTGGACCATGGTTTAGAACACATATGTCAAGGTGGCGGCCCGCGGGCCAGATCCGGCCCGCAAAACAATTATTTATGGCCCCCTGGATGATATTTAATAACTATTAGACCCGGCCCGCAAGTCACAGAACACCGGCAGCCGGCTCTCAGCTGTTAACAAGGTGAAATGTCCGCTGCTAAGCTTCATTCTAACTCCGGCTGAAGTGGTGGAGGTGACATGTCCGCTTCATTCTAACTCCGGCAGAAGTGGTGGAGGTGGGGGGTGGGAGAAGTGACGATATTCCAATGCGCAGCAACACTTTCCTCAGCCCTCTCCATCTTGTTTTCTCACAGACATAGTCTCGCGAGTTTTGGGTGCAGTGACTCACGAGACTTTAGGACAGCAGTGGAGCTATCGGTGCGAAGTAAACATGGATGCAGAACTAGCGAACAAGCAAACAAAAACTTATTATTTTCACACAGAGTGGGAGGAGGAGTATTTTTTTGTTTATTCTAATTCGAAGTCTATTTGCCTCATCTGTAATTCGAGCGTTGCCTTGCCCAAAAAGTGTAACTTGGAGCGGCATTTCAAGACGATGCACAAACTGTTTGAGACAGATTTCCCTCCTAAAAGTTGTTTATGGACTCAGAACATGCTGGAGCTAAAACACAAGCTTGCAGCACAGCAATCGATCTTCACTCAGCCCAGCACAAAAGGTAAGGTTGCTACGATCGCCTCCTACCGTGTTAGCTGCATCCTGGCTCAACATAAAGAAGTCTTTCAGTGATGGAGAAGTTATGAAAGAAGCGTTTATTATTCTGCATTATTCACCTGGATTATTGATCATAAATCAGGATGTTATTGTGTTATTTACCTGGATTATTGATCATAAATCAGGATGTTATTCTGTGTTATTTACCTGGATTATTGATCATGCATCAGGATGTTATTCTTTTATTCACCTGGATTATTGAGCATAAATCAGGATGTTATTCTGTGTTATTTACCTGGATTATTGATCATGCATCAGGATGTTATTCTGTTATTTACCTGGATTATTGAGCATAAATCAGGATGTTATTCTGTTATTCACCTGGATTATTGAGCATAAATCAGGATGTTATTCTGTGTTATTTACCTGGATTATTGATCATGCATCAGGATGTTATTCTGTTATTTACCTGGATTATTGAGCATAAATCAGGATGTTATTCTGTGTTATTTACCTGGATTATTGATCATGCATCAGGATGTTATTCTGTTATTTACCTGGATTATTGAGCATAAATCAGGATGTTATTCTGTGTTATTTACCTGGATTATTGAGCATGCATCAGGATGTTATTCTGTTATTCACCTGGATTATTGAGCATAAATCAGGATGTTATTCTGTGTTATTTACCTGGATTATTGAGCATGCATCAGGATGTTATTCTGTTATTCACCTGGATTATTGAGCATAAATCAGGATGTTATTCTGTGTTATTTACCTGGATTATTGAGCATGCATCAGGATGTTATTCTGTTATTCACCTGGATTATTGAGCATAAATCAGGATGTTATTCTGTGTTATTTACCTGGATTATTGAGCATGCATCAGGATGTTAATCTGTTATTCACCTGGATTATTGAGCATAAATCAGGATGTTATCCTGTGTTATTTACCTGGATTATTGAGCATGCATCAGAGTGTTATTCTGTTATTCACCTGGATTATTGAGCATAAATCAGGATGGTATTCTGCATTATTCACATGAGTTATTGATCATAAGCATTTATTGAGGCTTTATTTAATATTTTATTTAATTCATTTATTCATTCATTTAAAAGAGACAAAATAAAACAAATTCATGAAAAAAAAAAACATTGAATGAAAAGAGTGCAGAAAGAAGAAAAAAATCTTATATCACCCCCTTATAATAAACATTGAACCAGTCCGGCCCTTGGCTTGTAGCAAATTTGTTTTTTTGGCCCTCGGTGTATTTGACTTTGACACCCCTGTGTTAGATAATGAACAATAAAATAATTTTGCAGCTCCCGTTGTGCAAATAAATCAGAACATTAAAAAAGATAAAATAAAGAGGTACAAATATATATTATTATCAGGCCCGGATTATCAGATGGGCCAACTGGGCAGAGGCCCAGGGGCCCACGCCCACCATGGGGCCCACCGCAGGGAGCCCACTGCAGTTTTGGGGAAGAAAGAAAATAAAATATCCTTAGATTTTAAATACGACAGCCACAGAGATAACCAGTAAGATCCACGCTCTTCCTGTTATTTTTATTTTTTTATTTTTTTATTTTTTAATCTTCACTGAGTTGGAAACCATAGTAACATGCCGCGCCGCTGGCCCGCCCCCTAACCGAGTTTATAAAACAGGTAGCACTGCGTTGATCGGACTGTGTGAGTTGTCGTATCTGAGAAGCAAAAATGAGTGAGAGTAAGAGAAGTGGTTTCCAAAAACGAAAGAGAAAAAGAAGAGAAGGAGACGTGTTTATTAAAAAGTATGCCATCTATTCATACATTCTTTGCAAAACGTTTGGAGGAAAATCCGGAGAAGGAAGAAGTCGTTGTGGAGGATGCTGACGGTGAGCAAACTAACATGAGTCCGGAGGAGGAGGCTATTGCTAGCTGCACAACACAACCGCTTGAACCTAGCTGTAGCAGCGCCGCCAGTTCAGATTGGTTTTATCGGGTGTGCGACCCAGCATTGTGGGGGACAGTCGATGAAAAGGCTCGCGCTGTCCTTATCGATCGTGGAGCTGCCAGTTTTCATAATCGGGCGGCCAGATATCCAGCTTTTTTTTTTTTAAGCTAGAAATTAGAAGATTTTGAGCTAACCAGCAACGTTAGCTTGGAAGCGTTGCCTTCTACAAATGAACCCAACCTGAGCTAACAACGGCAGCTAACTTTACTGAAGAAATGTCTACGGTAGAAGAGCTAACAAAACAAGGAATGCTTCAAGTACCAAGAGTCTGAGCTGGTGAGGGTGCTGGACTTTGAGGACTTGGTTTGTGACTTTGCAAAGAAAAATACCAAAAAGAAGAACTTCTAAAGGTAAGAGCCACCGTGCTTTCTGTGAAATGAGTACCGTAGTCCAATGTAAACTGTTATGACTGTGCAGATAATAAATGTAATGTATTTTGCTTATTTTATATACTGTCTGCAAAACATGAATCTTGCATAATTGTGGTGTGATGCTGAGAATTAGTGCTGTAATTGGATTTTGCAGAGTGTGAAGTTGCCCATATCACTTGGTGACTGTTCATAGCTGTGTTATGTGATGGAATCATTATATCTTCAGTCGTAACATTTGAGAAGTGCTTTCTGCTTGAGTGATTTTCAGTGAACACTTTATTGTCATAAGCTTTAGCCATGCACTGGCTTGTGACAATTTATTTCATTTAATTGTTGTTGTGTGATTTATGAGTGAGATGGCAGTACTTGGTATTCATTTTTGACCAATAAGCAGTGGCGCTCCCAAGTGGGGACCCGGGGTGGCATGACAATCCCTGGAATTGTGTTCAGTTGATAGAAGACATACAGAGCCATCTTCTGCAATTAAAACATACGTGTAAAACCCAATAAATGTGAGTGTGTGTGTGTGTTGTGTGTGTGTATAAATACTGTATATATATAGTAAAATGGGTGTTAGGTTAGGGAGGGGGCCCTGTGAGCTTCGGTGCCCAGGGGCCCCTGGGGTTGTTAATCCGGCCCTGATTATTATTATTTACCCACATATCAACCGGTAGTTTATACGGACATTTTTGGAGTCCAGACAGTTTCAGTTTCATACTGTCCCGCTGTCGCGCATCTGGTAGTAAACTGTCTTCGTATTCATAA
>JBBPBX010048042.1:0-18255 GCA_038048925.1 Garcialebias charrua | reverse complement strand
TATATATATACTGTATATATATATATATATATATTTTTTTTTTTAAACTTCTGTTCGACTTGTTTTAACTCCAGATTTAGCTTCTTCAACAAACTTGATCACGTTCGTTCATCCCCTCAACGTTGCAACGCTGCATTTTCGCACGAGGTGCAACGTCTCCAGCTAGAATCTAAAACGCCACTCGGGGTAATAATGATGAGTATTTAAAATGTCGGCTGAACCGCTACCATTGGACTCTCTCTCAGGCGTGAGCGCAGCAGAAAGCTATGCAGGTCTCCATACTTCATGAACGGGAGGATGACCATGGGTTTAGGGATATGTTCTGCGCTTACTTCCAGGCACACACCTAAAAAGGACAAGTCAGCACAGAGGGATCAGATCAGAGGAGGTGAAGAAACGAACCAGATGTGCAGAGAGGTCGCTAGTTTCACGCACCCAGCAGCTTGATGACGTTCGGATGGTCAAAATCTTTCATGCAGGCTGCTTCGTTCAGGAACTCCTCAATCTCCCGATGAGAGAAGTTATCCACTGTTTGACAACAACAAAAAAAGAGATAAATATTTTACTTTTCCCTCTTTCCCCTCCCTCTAATGACTATTTAAAGCAATTAGAAAAGCACAGATCTTACATTTCATCGTCTTCACCGCAACTTTCTCAGACGGGCCGTCCAGCTGTTTTAAACGTCCCTCGACAACGGAGCCAAACTCGCCTGGTAAACGACAGCTGTTCAATATTTTAAAGCAACACGCGCTTCCTGTGGACACGACTGCAACAAACTCAAACGCGTGTGAAACGGTTCCACTCACCTTCTCCAAGAACTTTTCCTATTGAGAGCAGGGTCCTCGTGATCATCACATCCTGAAGTTTGGCCTGGAGTTCTTCACTAATGCCAAGATTTGCAACTTTAGACACGATGCAACGAAAAAAAAACAAGGCTTTATTATTTAATTTATTAACATTAATATAGGTTATAGTTATGGATTTTAATTTAAAAACACACGTGTGACTGCTACGGCTGTTCGGTTGTACGCTCTGTGGTTGGTGTACTGGATGATCGGATGTGAGGTTTCTCCAACTCCAAACTTCCATCTGCAGAGGGAGACAAAGAAAATGTTAAAAAAAAAGAAGTAATTCCACTGTAAAGCAGCCTGTGACACATTCCTATCCTCATCCTGAGATGAAAACATGAGTCAGAGCCTCCTAACAGGCAAAAAAAAAAGATGAACAGCTGCACACTTCCTCCCAGTGCAGACACAGATGACTAACAGGAAGTGAGGGAAGTTTATTAAGAGAAGCAGGAAGGTATTATTATGTGTATTTCTACTACCAAAGAAGTGTTACTCAACAGACTGTTGGTATAAATTTACCTAATCCTGATTTATTCATTTACATCAGTGTACCGTATTTTCTGGAATATAGGTTGCACCCGAATATAGGTCGCATTGTCCAATTATTGCCAAAGAATTGGAAAAATCCATAAATAGGTCGCACCTGAATATAGGTCACACCTACGTCAAAATGTGGACCGTGTTTAGCTCTGCTGCAAATGTCTGCCACAGGAGCGCACAGCAAGGCTTTTAAGAAGATTAACACTTAAAAACAATTATTTGTTTGATAAAAATTATAGCAAATATGTGTCTGAGCTGAACTTTTCTTTAATAAATGAATAATTTTAGCAGGATAAACACCTAAAAAATATATATTTGTTAGCTGACATTATTGTAAGAGTGTGTCTCAGTTTAATTTTTGTTAATAAATGATTACAAATCAGCTTATTTTATAAAAAGCCATAAATAGGTCGCACCTGAATATAGGTCGCAGGGCATGCAAAAATGATAAAAAGCCACAACCTATATTCCGGAAAATACGGTAAACACATCGATAACAGTTGCAGAGCAACTTCTAAGATGAAACATTTGCAACTGGAAGGTGGTTGGTATGAAGTCAGGCGATTGTCAGCTTACCTAAAACAGGAGTCTGGCATCATGTGGCGGAAACGCAGAGCAGCAACGAGGATCAGCAGCAGAAAACAGATGGCTAAAACCACACCGAGCGCAACGTTCGCCGGGTTTGGACCCCGTGAGTCAGAGCTGGAGGTCGGGGTCACCGCTGATTCTGAGACGAGAGGAAGAAATAAGAAGCACAATCGTGTTCAGGTATCTAAAAATACAAGAGCCAGGATGAGTTGGTAGAAAGATGCAAAGCAAAATGTCCATTTTTTTAATTTAGTCTGTCAGTTTCAACATGCTGCCTTCCACTGTCACTGTGCCCAATCAGAGCGCACGTAGGTCACAGGGGGTTCTGTGGTTTGTAATTATTAAAATAAAATTTTGATGTTGTATACACATTTTATACTTTATAAAGATTCAAATAAAGCTTGTATAAAACAAGTTCATGTAGTACGATAAGAGCGTTACTGTAGAGTTAAACTCTTTTTGGTTTCCTAAACAATCTAAAATTGTACAGAGGACAAAATATAAAGATGTTTGGAAAAAAAAATAAACCAGAGTAAATTAAATTTTCTGTAACAATGCAGCGTGAACACTGAGAACAGAATGACTTTCAAAATTTGCTTCACTTTCGGACGAAAGACGAAACGTTTCTACAATTTTTTTGCTTTGTTTTGTTTTTTGAATGTCCAGAGGACCAGACTTAGCTTTTTTAGATCTGTAAAAAACGATTTCTGAGAGCTTATGACACAGGATGTTATGATCCACAGTGTCAAAAGCTTCAGACAGGTCTAAGAAAAGTGCAGCACAATAATCTTTGGCATCCAATGCTTCAACAACTTCATTAAGAACTTTCAATGAAGAAGTCGTTGTGCTGTTTCCTGAAACCAGATTGATGGAGAGGTAAGATGTTAAATGAGTCCAGATAATTTTTGATTTGAGAGTTTATCAGTTTTTCTAGAACCTTGGCTAAAATGCAGAGTTTAGAGATCGGTCGATAATTGTTCAGTGAGGTGGGGTCACCTCCCTTCAGCAAAGGAAGAACAAAGGCTGTTTTCCAAGCATCCAGAATGGAGTTTTGTCTTATGGACAGATTAAAGATGTGGGTCACAGGGACTGTGATGATATGAGCAGCCAGCCTTAAGAAATGAGGTGGAAGTTCATCTGGACCTGCAGATTTTTACGATGAGTCACTAATCTGGGAGTGATACTTGACCCTTCTTTGAACCTCAACAGTCATGTAAACATGATTGTTAAATCCTGTTTTTTTCCATCTGAGGCGACTGTCTAAGCTGAAGCCCATATTATCCAAAAATAACCTGAAGACAGTAATACACACATTCATTACATCCAGGCTTGACTATTTGCAACTCGCTCCTTTTTGGTATCAGTCAGACCTCAACTTCAACGGGTCCAGAATGCGGCAGCCCGATTTTTAACCAGTACTGTACAGGCAAAAGAGAGCACATTAGACCTGTTTTGGCCTTCCTGCACTGGCTCCGGTTCACCTTCGAATCCAGTTCAAAATGCTTTTGCATGTCTATAAATCACTAAACAGCTCTGCCCCCTCCCATCTTACTGATCTGCTGCAGCCGTATGTCTCACCACGTTCTCTCAGGTCAGCAGACCTGTTGCTCCTCACAGTTCCAGGGACCTGTCGAACAGAGGTGATAGGGCCTTCTCTGTCACAGGCCCAAGACTGTGGAACGAGTTACCGTACTTTCCGCCCTTTAAGTCATTCCGCCCTATATGTCGCATTAGTCCAATTATGTCCAATAAAGTGGAAAAATCAATTAACATGTCGCACCTCCGTATACGTTGCATCTATTATGCGTCACCGCTGACGTGTCGCGTATGTTACGCGTCACCGCTGACCGGTGTTTTGACGAAAATGGATTGGCTGCAAAATGGCCGCAGGAGCGTGCACGGAAGGACTTAAACAAGATTAACACGGTAAAAACAATTATTTGTTTGCTGAAAATTATAGTAAAGATGTGTCTTAGCTGAACTTTTCCTTAATAAATGCACGTAATGGTCAAATCAGCTGAATTAAAAAAAATTGTTTTGCTACATCGGTGCTGCGAAGCGTGCACGCGCAGCGAGCGGATACGCTTCATTTAAAAAAAATAAACACCTAAAAATATATATTTGTTTGCTGACATTATAGCAAAAGTGTTTCTGAGCTGAACTTTACCTTAATAAATGAACGTAATTGTCAAATCAGCTGGATTTAAATTGTTTCACTTTGACGGCTCTTCCAAACGTAACATAAATATGAAATAAATTATGAATAAATCGAATTTTAGCTCCAACATCTCCTACAGCTAACAGTTTGTAAATGTCCATCCAGTGATTACTTTCTGTAAGTTTCATCAAAATCTGTCCTGTGGTTCATGAGCTATTTTGCTAACAGTGAAACACTGAGGTAACAGTAGTTCAGACCTCCAGAGAGCAGGAGGCCGTGCTGCGACAGAGTGAGTCCGAGCAGAGGAGGCTGCTGTCGGACACATGAGCTGGGAACGGTCGGTGGACCCTAGCGGCCGAAAGTGGTACTGCACCATTTTTTTTGTCAGAATAATAATAATAATAATGTCATATTTTTGTCATCTGTGCATGTTTCCATCCATCCATCCATCTTCTTCCGCTTATCCGGGGTCGGGTCGCGGGGGTAGCAGCCTAAGTAGGGAGGCCCAGACTTCCCTCTCCCCAGCCACTTGGAGCAGCTCCTCTGGGGGAATCCCAAGGCGTTCCCAGGCCAGCCGAGAAACATAGTCCCTCCAGCGCGTCCTGGGTCTTCCTCTGGGTCTCCTCCCGGTGGGACATGCCCGGAACACCTCACCAGGGAGGCGTCCAGGAGGCATCCTAACCAGATGCCCGAGCCACCTCAACTGGCTCCTCTCGATGTGGAGAAGCAGCGGCTCTACTCCGAGTCCCTCCCGGATGACTGAGCTTCTCACCCTATCTCTAAGGGAGAGTCCAGCCACCCTGCGGAGAAAACTCATTTCAGCCGCTTGTATCCGAGATCTTGTTCTTTCGGTCATAACCCAAAGCTCATGACCATAGATGAGGGTGGGAACGTAGATCGATCGGTAAATTGAGAGCTTTGCCTTTTGACTCAGCTCTCTCTTCACCACGACAGACCGGTACAGCGCCCGCTTCACTGCGGACGCTGCACCTATCCGCCTATCGATCTCACGCTCCAGTTTTCCCTCATTCGTGAACAAGATCCCGAGATACTTAAACTCCTCCACTTGGGGCAGGACCTCCTCCCCGACCCGGAGAGGGCATGCTACCCTTTTCCGGCTCAAGACCATGGCCTCGGATTTGGAGGAACTGATCCTCATCCCGGCCGCATCACACTCGGCTGCAAACCGCTCCAGTGAAAGTTGTAAATCACGAACTGATGAAGCCAGTAGGACCACATCATCTGCAAAAAACAGAGAAGCGATTCTAAGGTCACCAAAACGGATCCTCTCAACACCTTGGCTGCGCCTAGAAATTCTGTCCATAAAAGTTATGAACAGAATCGGTGACAAAGGGCAACCTTGGCGGAGTCCAACTCTCACCGGAAACGAGCCTGACTTACTGCCGGCAATGCGGACCAAGCTCTGACACCGGTCGTACAGGGACCTAACAGCCCTTATCAAAGGGCCTGGTACCCCATACTCCCGGAGTACCCCCCACAGAACCCCCCGAGGGACGCGGTCGAATGCCTTCTCCAAGTCCACAAAGCACATGTAAACTGGTTGGGCAAACTCCCACGCACCCTCCAGGACCCTGTTGAGGGTGTAGAGCTGGTCCAGTGTTCCACGACCAGGACGAAAACCACACTGCTCCTCCTGAATCCGAGGTTCGACTATCCGACGGACCCTCCTCTCCAGAACCCCTGAATAGACCTTACCAGGGAGGCTTAAGAGTGTGATCCCCCTATAGTTGGAACACACCCTACGGTCCCCCTTTTTGAATAGGGGAACCACCACCCCAGTCTGCCAATCCAAGGGAACTGCCCCCGATGTCCACGCGATATTGCAGAGTCGCGTAAGCCAACACAACCCTACAACATCCAGAGCCCTAAGGAACTCCGGGCGAATCTCATCCACCCCCGGAGCCTTGCCACCGCGGAGCTTTTTAACCACCTCGGCGACCTCAGCACCAGAGATCGGAGAACCCGACCCAAAGTCCCCAGGCTCCGCTTCCTCAGTGGAAGACGTGCCAGTAGGATTGAGGAGGTCTTCGAAGTATTCCGCCCACCGACTCACAACATCCCGAGTTGAGGTCAGCAGCACGCCACCCCCACCATAAATGGTGTTGGTCGCGTACCTCTTTCCCCCCCTGAGACGCCGGATGGTGGACCAGAATCGCCTCGAAGCCGTACGGAAGTCATTCTCCATGGCCTCTCCGAACTCCTCCCACGCCCGAGTTTTTGCCTCAGCAACCACCCGAGCCGCATGCCGCTTGGACTGCCGGTACCTATCAGCTGCTTCCGGGGTCCCACAAGCCAAAAAGGCCCAATAGGACTCCTTCTTCAGCCTGACAGCATCCCTCACTGCCGGTGTCCACCACCGGGTTCGAGGGTTGCCACCACGACAGGCACCAACAACCTTGCGGCCACAGCTCCGATAAGCTGCCTCGACAATAGAGGCGCGGAACACGGCCCACTCGGACTCCATGTCCCCCGCCTCCCTCGGAACGTGTTCAAAGCTCTCCCGGAGGTGGGAGTTAAAGCTCCGTCTTACGGGAGACTCTGCCAGACGTTCCCAGCAGACCCTCACAATACGTTTGGGTCTGCCAGGTCTGACCGGCATCCTCCCCCACCATCGGAGCCAACTCACCACCAGGTAGTGGTCAGTTGACAGCTCCGCCCCTCTCTTCACCCGAGTGTCCAAGACATGCGGCCGCAGATCAGATGAGACGACAACAAAGTCGATCATCGAACTGCGACCTAGGGTGTCCTGGTGCCAAGAGCACATATGGACACCCTTATGCTTAAACATGGTGTTCGTTATGGACAATCCATGACGAGCACAGAAGTCCAATAACAGAACACCACTCTGGTTCAGATCAGGGGGGCCGTTCCTCCCAACCACACCCCTCCAGGTCTCACTGTCATTGCCCACGTGAGCGTTGAAGTCCCCCAGTAGAACAAGGGAGTCCCCAGGAGGCGCACTCTCCAATACCCCCTCCAAGGACTCCAAAAAGGGTGGGTAGTCTGAGCTGCCGTTTGGTGCATAGGCACAAACAACAGTCAGAGCCCGTCCCCCCACACGTAGGCGAAGGGAGGCTACCCTCTCGTTCACCGGGGTGAACCCCAACGTACAGGCACCAAGATGGGGGGCAACCAGTATGCCCACTCCTGCTCGGCGCCTCTCACCAGGGGCAACTCCAGAGTGGAAGAGTGTCCAACCCCTCTCAAGGAAACTGGTTCCAGAGCCAGAGCCATGCGTTGAGGTGAGTCCGACTATTTCTAGTCGGAACTTCTCAACCTCACACACTAGCTCAGGCTCCTTCCCCACCAGAGAGGTGACATTCCATGTCCCAATGGCCAGCTTCTGTAGCCGAGGATCAGACCGCCAGGGTCCCCGCCCTCGGCCACCACCCATCTCACATTGCACCCGACCCCTTTGGCCCCTCCCACAGGTGGTGAGCCCATGGGAAGGGGGACCCACGTCTCCTCTTCGGGCTGTGCCCGGCCGGGCTCCATGGGTAAAAGCCCGGCCACCAGGCGCTCGCCAGCGTGCCCCACCTCCGGGCCTGGCTCCAGAGTGGGGCCCCGGTGACCCGCGTCCGGGCGAGGGAAAACTTAGTCCATTTATTTCACTCATCATAGGGGTTTTTGGGCTGCACTTTGTCTGGTCCCTCACCTAGGACCTGTCTGCCTTGGGTGACCCTACTAGGGGCATGAAGCCCCTGACAGCATAGCTCCTAGGATCATTGGGACACTCAAACCCCTCCACCACGGTAAGGTGGCAGCCCATACATGTTTCCATACAAGACGAAATTTGACTCTGCATTTAACCCAATCACCACCAGGTGGCAGCGGGCAGCTATAGAAAGCGCGCCGGGGAGCAGTTTGGATAAGATGTGCTGCTCAAACACACCACAAGTTATGCCGTGACTGGGGTTTGAACCTGGATGAATGGAAACTGTCATATCTCAGCCAAAAATTGTTCTAAAAATATGGAAAAAATCCCTAAATATGTTGCTTTGCCTCATAAGTCGCAGGACATGAAAATTAGTATTAAAAACACACTATTATTCCCGGCTTTTGGCACTGTGATCTGTGCTGAGCCTGTGTGTATCACACTGTGTTGGTCATGTTGCTGTTGTTGTGATCCATTATTGTTTTTGTTGTTGTTGTTGTTGTTGTTGTTTGTTTCTATATTCAGTTTCCCGTTTGTTTCTATATTCAGTTTCCCGTTATGTAGTTTGTTTGCTGTGTGCTTAGTCTGTCTGTCCCTGTACAACACTTTGGTGTGCACTATCACTGTTTAAAATGCTTTATAAATAAAGTGGCATGGTGTGGTAAAATTAACAAAAAGCGTGCTAAACTATAGAAGTGGCCAAAGGCTAGCTAAAAGTAACAAAACAGTAGCTAAAAGTTTAAAGGCTAGCTAAAAGCAAAACGTGGCAAAAAGTTGGCTATAAGCTTAAAGTAGCATAAAAATTTGAAAACAAAGACAGTTTGTTAATGTTTCTGTCTACACCTTGGTTCAGATCCTACCTCGCTGACAGATCCTTTTGAGTTTCCATCAAATATTTTAGTTCTGCAGAAGCAGCGCTTAAATGGGGGGTTCCGCAGGGGTCCATCCTGGGTCCCCTCCTATTCTCTTTATACCTGCTGCCACTTGGTGCCATTTTCTGGAAGCACAACATACTTTTTCACTTCTACGCCGATGACTGTCAAATTTACTTCCCCCTAAGACACAATGGTACATGCTCTATTCAACCTCTGCTCGACTGCCTGGCTGATATCAGGGACTGGATGGCTTTAAATTTCTTAAGTTTCAATGAAAAGAAATCTGAAGTCATGTTGTTCTCTCCCAACGACACGATCACGAACCACTGCATCGACCTTTCTGCTCTAGCCCTGTCTGAAAAACAAAAAGTCACAAATCTGGGAGTGATAATGGATCCTTCCATGAAACTCAACAGTCATGTAAACATGATCGTTAAATCCTGTTTTTTCCAGCTGAGGCGACTGTCTAAGCTGAAGCCCATATTATCAAAAAATAACCTGGAGACAGTAATTCACACATTCATTACATCTAGGCTTGATTACTGCAATTCACTCCTGTTTGGTATCAGTCAGACCTCCATTGCACGACTACAACTGGTCCAGAATGCAGCAGCCCCATTTTTAACCAGTAAAGGCAAAAGAGAGCACATTACACCAGTCTTGGCCTCCCTGCACTGGCTACTGGTTCATCTTGGAATCCAGTCAAAATTTATCTAGGAACTTCCTAGTTATGATTTATTCCACTAATTCAAATGCTTCTGTATCCTGACTTTTCCATGTTTCTTGATCCTCATGAAGCCAGATGAGTGTGAATATCAAGTTCCTGTATGTCTACAAATCGCTGAACAGTCCCCCCTCCCCTCTGATTTGCTACAGCCGTATGTCCCACCACGTTCTCTGATGTCAGCCGACCACTTGCTCCTCACAGTTCCAGGAACTCGTCTTAAACGCAGAGGTGACAGGGCGTTCTCTGTAGCAGGACCAAGACTCTGGAACGAGTTACCTCTGCTTGTCAGACAGGCCCCCTCCCTCTCGGTTTTCAAATCCCATTTAAAAACCCACTACTATTTCGTAGCTTTCAACACCAGATGAACTGTGTTTGAACCTGTTTGCTTCACACAGGTTGGTCGTTATATTTATTATCTGCAACGTTTTTATGTCTATATTCTGATTTTACTTCATTTTGTATGTTGCTGTATGTGTTGTCTGTTTTTCTGTTTGTACAGCACTTTGGTTGGCCTTGTCGCTGTTTGAAGTGCTCTATAAATAAAATGATATGGTATGGTATGGTACACCTGACCTGTTTCTGACCTTATTGTTGGTATTTTTATACCTCTCTGCTTTCTTTTTTTTTTTCATTCTCTGTTTTTTTTATTTTTATATATATATACCGGTATATATCTTGTGTGATTCCTTGTGTATGTTCCTTTGTAGTAAAACTCTGGTACAACAATTTCCTGCTGGATCAATAAAATTCTATCTTACCTTATCTTATCTTATTTTGCTGATGCATATTTCAAAGAGAATAATGTAGGATTCTTTGAGAACCATTGTGGAAACTGAAGTGTACAAAGTTTTTAATCAGACTTTTAGCAACAAAAGAAACAAACAGCACACCATCACACTTTGAAATTCAGTTTTTACCCAGGGCCAGTAATTTAGTTGGCTTGCTTATTTACGCCAGTATATATGCTTATAAGTTTTGTTTTGTTTTGTTTTTTTTATTTAAGTTTATTCATTTTACAAAATGTGATACAACAAATGACAAGCAAATGAAAAGAATAAAAAATATATAAGGTGTAAAATGAAAAGGTAGCAGATGAAGAAAATATCTTATTAAATCTGCTCCTATCTATCTAATACAAACTAATTGCTCTCTAATAACAAAATAAGTAAATAACTCGTTTAGCCAACAATATATGGCTTACTCAGTTACATTCAATCATATTTGTTTAACAATTCAACTTTGACAATTTTCTTAAATACAGAAATTGATTTAGCTTCTTTAAATACTGGCATTAAATTATTCCACAATGTTACGCCTTGTATTACTGTAGTTCTTCCCTTCAAACTTGTTCTGAACTGTGGTTTAACAAACACATCTTTACCCTTAAGATTGTAACAGCTTGTTCTTTTCACAAAAAACCTTTGAATATTTGATGGTAGTATATTATTATGTGCTCTATACATAAGTAACAAAATGTTGTAATCGACCAAATCATAGAATTTTAGTAGCTTCATTTGAGAAAATAATATACCAGAAGGGTGACAATAATGATTTCTGGTTATAATTCTCACAATCTTTTTTTGCATAATAAAAATAGGCATTGTATTGCTTTTGCATGCTTTTCCCCATACACTTACACAATAAATCAAATGTGGGACAATCAATGAATTATATAACAGATACAAAGATTTATCATTTAGTAGATATCGAACCCTATAAAGTACTGCAATTGATTTAGATATTTTTGTTTTAACTAAATTTATATGTTGTTTCCATGATAAATTATCATCAATAATAACACCCAAGAATTTTACCTCATTGACTCTGCGTATTTCTGAATCATCGATAAAAAATGGAATGTCTATTGATTTATTTTTATTGCTAAATATCATGTAGTATGTTTTATCCAAATTTAATGATAATTTGTTGAGTCTAAACCAATTATGAATCTTTACAAACTCCTTCATCAGTTGGTCATAATGCTAAAACTCTGATTTTTTTTTTCCAGAGGTGGTTACTCTGTATTAAACCCCTGGACTATTAACACTTTATTGGAAGGTTTATAAAGTTTAAAAACTGTGAATGATAAGACGAGATGAGTAAAAACACTAGAGAAACTTACTGTCTCTTGACACAAAGAGCGAGACTGGATTGCTGAGCATGCCGCTCCCTGCCTGCGTGCACGCAGCCACCTCCACGCTGTAGGTTTTATTAAAGTCTGTCACAGGTACAAAGGCCACCGTGGCGTTAGTGTGCACCTGAAGTAAAAAAAAAAAACACATTTGGTTTAATGGTTTTTCCCATTTTAAGAAAAAAAAAATCTCACAAATTGAAAGAATAAGCAAACTAAATGTGAAGTAAACTGTCAGTCACCTTCATAAAAATACTTTGGGAATGTTCTGATGGAAAATGATGTCAAACCTCTCCATTTGTTTGTGCAAGATAAAATAACACACGAGGGGAAAACTGTGGCATTGTGTTCGTCGAGACCCTTCCATTATGAAATATTTTAGGGAAAATCAAAGTGTACGCCAGATATTGTTTCACAAAATGAAACTTCCAACAGACAAAAAAAAAAAAGGGAAGGGGCCAAACTTTCTGGAAGAGCTCATGTGCTGAACGTGAAGGAACATGTGACAGACAGGGCGCTGAATTTCCCAACACCACATGCAACCTTCTGGTGTGCTCTGCTTTAGCAAAGTGCTGACGAGGGACACTGAACCCATGATTGATGTCATCTGAGGGAAACAAGAAGCTCCTGCAGCACAAAACTCACAGCAGCATTTGGAAAATGAAATTAAGGTTGAAACAAGATGATGGCACCATGATGAATAATATTTTTGGGTACTGTCGTGAAAGGCAGTCACCTATTATTATCCACCTGACTTAGGGTTTCTTAACTTTATATCTTACTCTTGCATCAACTTTAATGCAGCCCAAAAAGCAATGTGTACCCCCATAAATCTTATATCAAAACAACCGACTTGGCACTTCTATTGTCCTTTAGAGTTACAATGGTGACATAATTTGCAAACAAAGACGGCATTTTTCTCATTCAAAATGCCTGACGTTTGACTAAAACGGCCGCCACGCCACGCGGCAGAACCCGTCGAAGTTTCTCCAGGAACTTCCTAGTTATGATTTATTCCACTAATTCAAATGCTTCTGTATCCTGACTTTTCCATGTTTCTTGATTCTCATGAAGCCAGACGAGTGTGAATATCAAGTTGCCGTTGTACTTCTAGCCGTCCTCACTGTGGTGATACTATCGGGATAATAAAAAATAAAAAAACGATTTTGGCATAAAGTACGCACCCCTTTGTTTTCATTCTCCGTTCATTCTGATGACTCAGGTCCACATGCCCCACAGTTTTCACATCATCAGCTTCCTTTGACCACACCACATAAAGAACGAACAGGAAACGCACTATTGTATTAGAAGACAAACATGACTACGCACAGACAGCCTTTCGGGCGCTTAAGAAAAGTACTTTTCTAAACTAAAGGCATCCCTTTTATTGAAGATATACACATTGCTCCCTGCCTTTCATACAAGAGTTTTAGATGTGGTTGTCTTATGCTGAGAAATGACAGAATGGTTTCCACTTTGGTCAAGCATTTAAAACAACATTACTTATAATTTTAAGCAACATAGCCAAAAAGATATTAGTTTCAGAGTATGTGTTGTGAACGATACTCGTCTACTACTACTTAACATTTTAGCTCAAAATCTGGAAAACTGACCGAGTTGTAGCCCATTTTGTATTAGGTAATGTTCATTATCTGCAATAGCCATCTTGAAATGGATTGACTCCAAAATATTAACAGCTGTAGAAGCTCATCCATTGGTTATTTTCTGGAGATTTCATTGAGATCCTTTCAGTGGTTTGAAAGATATTTTGTTAACAGACAAACAGGGTTGACCCTAACAATTAATGCTAAAATTTTAGGTAAAGATTTTTCTATGTGTGGCACTTGAAGCATGAGATGTACAGTAAATCCTCTTAGCTACATCAACTCCAAACTTTAGCACAATAATAATAATAATAATAATGAATTAAATTTATAACACACTTTTCATTAATAAAAATCTCAAAGTGCTACAAGGTGCAACAGAATTAAATGTCAACAAAACAAATAATAAAATCAATAACAGTATCAGCTAAGATCAAAAGTAGAATCATGAGGAGGTAGAGTATGCTCGGTTGAAAAGAAAGGTCTTCAAGCCGCTCTTAAAGTCAACCACAGATTGTGGGGCTCTCAGACAGTCAGGAAGAGAGTTCCACAGGCGGGGGGCAGCCACACTGAAAGCCCGGTCTCCCATGGTCTTTAATTTGGTTCTCGGAATGTGAAGGAGATTACTGTTCTGTGACCGCAGCGAACGGGTGGATGAGTATGGAATAAGAATATCCTTCAGATAATCCGGTGAAGTTCCGTGTAAGCACTGATGTGTAATGAGAGCAGTTTTGTACTGAAGTACTATTGTACTGTAGCTGTACAATAGCTGTAAAATGTACTGAATTATAACCATGTTTTGTTTTCTAAGGTCACGGTTGTCTGTGGCAGCCATCTTGAAATCGATTGGCTCCAAAAATAATTCAGTTCAAGATTACCATCCAATAAAAAATAAAAATAAAAAATAAAAAATAAGAGTAAAAATAAAAAAAAGATTGAAATTTTGTTGTTGTTATTACCATCCAATGATTGTATTCTAAAAGTTACATGAAAACCTGTGTCGAAGAGCAATAGTTATTATGCTAACAGACAGACAGAGACAACTCCAATAATAAAAACAAAATTTCAAACAAAGATCTGAAACAATCTGTTAGTGACAGTGACTCTCAACAAGAACCACACCAAATTCCAGCTCAATATCTGTAAAATTGGCAGAGTTACAGGTAGTCCCCGATTTACGAGCGAGTTCCGTTACAACGAGGCGCTCGTAAACCGGAAATCTCGTAATTTGGAACGGCCGCCACGTGTCTCGTAAGTCCGGAATTTCGCTCGTAAATTGGAACGGTTTTGCTAGCGCGACTACGAACACTCGTTTTTCATCGAAAAACTGCTTATGAGTGCATAAAAATGATCGGAAACGTGTGTCCACATGTTTAGCTAACGAACTGTGGTGAAAAAACACAGAAAAACTCAGTATTTTTTGCGTTTTTTCAAAAAATTCGCCAGCTCGTAAGTCTGGAACCTCGTCGATCAGAGCGCTCGTAAATCGGGGACTACCTGTAGTTCTGTTTTTGTGTTTTTAATGTTAGCTAGCTGTAGCAGCTATCTTGAATCAAGTTAACTCAAAAGGTTTATCAGTTTTAGGTGCTCATTCAATTATGAATTTCTGGATGTTTTGTAAAATTCTTCCAGTAGGTTTTGAGAAATTTTAGTAACAGGCACAGAAATACAAAACGCAGAGCAGGCCAGGACAAAAACATTATCACCTAAACACTTCGCCTTTCCTCAGTAGGCGATATTCGCTTCTTTGTGTCATTTCTGAGAAACTGGTGACCTGTAGTCAGATAATGAGGAAGTTGACCGTGATTTAACCAGGAAGGACAACTGTCTTCCACACTCCTTTATACAGTCATCATATTAGTCAGTAAAAGAAACATAAACATCATCATAAAGAAGCAAAGGCTCATGGGAGCTGTGGTTTATTACCCTGTAGAAATTCCCACTTTTAGTACACAGTAAACACAAACACATGTAAAGATGGAAAAAATCAAATTGAGACACAAGCTGCAGGATTTGATCCAGACTTCCTGCAAAGACAGAAGGAAAGGATGACAGTGTGATGTGAGGAAGATGAGCTCACCTTCTTGTGGTCCGTGCCGTGCCTCACAATAACGTCGTAACCACGCAGGACGCCGTTGATCTTATCCTCCGGTGGAGGCTTCCAGCTGATCACCAGCCACGACTCGTTCACATGCAGGCTGACGTTTTGAGGATAAACTGATGGCACTGACAACACAAGTTAAAACCATAGTGGTAAAGATATTAACTGTCAACAATGGTGTACCACAAGGCTGAGTCTAGGACCCACCCTCTTCAAAATCTATATACAGTAATGTAGGTCACATCATTCCTGATTCATCCTTACATTTCTATGCCGATGACACAGTGGTTTACTGTCGAGTTAAAACAGTTGCTAAAGTTTTCCAGCTTTTACAGTCTGCTTTCGACATCATCCAGTCGGATTTGTTCTGTCTCAAACTTGTGCTAAATGCTAATAAAACCAAAAGGGTGTTGTTTTCAAATAGGAAGTCGGTTCTAGCAGTCCTTTCTTCTATCTTATCTTTGAATGGTGTTCCTACTGAGTTAGTAGATTCTTACAAATACTTGGGAATTTTGGTTGATGCACATCGCTCTTTAAGCCTCATATCAAAAACTCATAAAAAAAATTGAAATTAAAATTGGGTTTCTATTTTAGAAATAGATCTTGCCTAACTCTGAATGCTAGGAAACACCTTGTAACTGCTACTTTCCTTCCATCCATTGACTACGGTGACATTATTTACATGAATGCTCCTGCAAGCACCCTACAGATGTCGGATACTGTCTGCCATGGTGCGGTAAGATTCATAACTGGCTGTAACTACCGTACCCACTAGGGATGCACAATATTATCAGTATGGTATCGGCCAATATTAATGTTAAATTTCAATATCGGACATCGTCCATTCCATTAAAATAACTCACCGAGATAAAAGGCACTGTTTTTTTTGCCTGCAGCGGCAGCGCAACGTGATGATATCACCCGATCTCACGGCAGAGAGGAATATTCAAAAAGGAAGTTTTATTTTTCGTTGGTGAGGATGTCGGATTCCGAAGATTTATGGACTACGTTGAGCTTCACTACATCGTCCACAGTCAGAGATATTTTTCCAATGTAACGTTACGAGAGTTACAACCGTCATTTCCGATGTCATTGAGAAGCTAATAGCCGATAGCATGACTTGTTGAGTGAGTCTTAACACAAGACATGTAGACGTCGTGTTAGCCCTGTTAGCATAATTAATATTACAGCACAATGGATAGACAAAAACTTTGAACTTAAAAAGGCTGTCCTTCATGCACAGGAGTGCAGAGGATCCCACACTGCAGCTAGGAACTCGGAACAAGTGAGGCAGTATTGCAGGTGACTAATGTTAATAAATAGCATTTAGGACTTTTCATTTAATATAAGTTAAAGTGCTATGCATATCATATGGCTGTTACTGAATATATGTCACCAGCTCTTACAGCTGTTGCACAATTTTTGTAGCAAATAAGCCTAAATAAGAGGGCTATGTTCTGACAAAGGAACGTATACAAAATATCGGTATCGGCATCAGTTATCGGCCGAATGAGTTTTAACATGTCGGCATATCGGCAAAAATTCAATATCGTGCATCACTAGTACCCACCACTGCACTCTGTATTCACTGGTCAATTGGTCATCATTAACTTCACGCAGACTCTCACACTGGTACATCTTTAAATCACTTCTTGGTCTGCTGCCTTCATACATCTCCTACATGACGCATTGCCAGTGCAGCTACAGCGTGCGCTCCCAAGACATCATTACAAGTGTCCCATCATTGTAGTCCAAATTTGGGAAAAGGGCCTTTTCTTACGCTGCTCCTGTAACCTGGACCACCTTCCAAAAAGATCTGAAGCTCTTGACTTTGGCCTCCCTAAGGGATTTTGAACACCTGTTAAGTTCAATGCAAAAATCAATACAGAGATGTTCCTGTTTTTAGTATCTTACATCGATTTATAATGAAGCATGTTTTTTATTTTGTTTTATATTACTTCTTTTATTTAATTTTCATTTTACATGCATTTATATGAATGTTTATTGTTGTGTGTACCTCATCTGTGGTTTTTGCTTAAATCAGGTCTCTTGTAAATGAGTCCTTGTGACTCAGTGAGACTAACCTGTATAAGTAAAGGTTGAATGAATAAGTGAGATTAATAACAAAGACAGAGGACTTGTATAGGACTGAAGAAAAATAGGCCATGTTATCACTGGAATGTCTGATAACAGTTTGGAATTTTGTAATTTCCTGGAATACCAAATCAAATCTTTCAACTAAACATGTTCCCTGTGGTGGCTTTAGGAAGGAAACAGAAAGCAGCTCCACCCAGCTGGAGCTGTTTTCGGAGCGATGCCACTCCTTTTTCCTGAGTGACCCATCAGGAAAACAACAGAGATTTAGTGGTCCGCATTTATTTTCTAAACGTAGTACAGTAGTTGTGCAAGTTGTGCAAATTCCTGGTGATAAATCCTGCCGGAGCGAGAAGGCTTTACACTGGTCACATGTGAAAAGAGAAAGCAGCAGCTAATCACACGGTGCTGCGACTGTGAAACTTAAACTTTTTATATCTACACTACTGCTGATATATTCTTTTTACTAGCCTTATTGCATATGCCACTTTACCTCTATACCAATATCAACTAATTCATACATATACTGTGTACATTAACTTCATATGCTGCTTTGTCACTCTTTTACAAATGTCAATGCCAGAACCTTCATTTTATTTTATAGATATACTTTTTATACTTTTATACTACTATGCAAAAACTCAGGACAGTATTACACTTTTATTATTTCATTTTATGCTTATGTTTATTAAATGTTTAGTGTTTAGTGTTGGTGTAACTTTTCATACTTTTATACTACTATGCAAAAACTCAGGACAGTATTACACTTTTATTATTTCATTTTATGCTTATGTTTATTAAATGTTTTAGTGTTTTAGTGTTTAAATGGTTACTGTTGCACCGAGGGACTGAGAGAAATGCAATTTCAATCCTGTGTATGTCCTGTACATATTGCAGTTTTGACAATAAAGTT